>CAJNJA010039220.1:0-22031 GCA_905231915.1 Symbiodinium necroappetens | reverse complement strand
CTAAAACCCTAAACCCTAAATAGACCCTGAGCCCCCTCGGGTTGCCCGGCTTTCTTCAGGCCACTCTGGCGTCTCACCGGCCCAGTTCCTGGGTAACCCCCTTGAAGGAGCAGAGTTTCGGGGTTTTGGGTTTAGGGCTTCAGGGCTTTAGGGTTTAAGGTTTCCGGTTTTTAGGGTTTAGGGTTTAAGGTTTCCGGCTTTTAGGGTTTAGGGTTTGGGGTTTAGGGTATTTGCAGGTTGCTACGGCGAGACTTTCTTTGAGGGCGACGGGGGGGGGGGGCTTTTAAAGATCCTAATGGCGATTGATAAAGGCTTTGTTCTTACCCCAACAGTGGCCAACATACGGAAAGCATGCGATGTGCTATTTTCTAATGTCTCCCTTGCGTTAAGGCAAAGGTAAAGATCTTTCACAGGAACCCGAAATCACACCCCCCTTGGTCAGGAGATGTCAACCAACTGATGAGGATCAAAACGGCCCCCGTCCAACGTACTTCTTGCTGGGTTTCAAGAGGGTGCTATCTCAGAGATTTCAGAATTCGGTATTAGTCTCTGCAGACTAGGCTTAGGCTTTTGGGCTCATCATCAGAGTAAGTGACACAATTTGCCTGCCACAAATTAGAGGGTTTAGGGATTAGGGTTCAGGCTTCAGGGTTTAGGGTTTCGGGTTTAGGGATTAGGGTTCAGGCTTTAGGGTTTCGGGTTTAGGGATTAGGGTTCAGGCTTTAGGGTTTCGGGTTTGAGGATCAGTGTTCAGGCTTTCGGGATCCTCTTGGTGAAATGCCAGCCTCACAAGCCTGATCCACTGAACCGGACACCGCAAACCACACCTCCAAACTGGGGGCGGTCATTTCTAGCTCCCTTTCTTAAGCGTCGGCTTTCAGCCGAAACTGTCAACTTAAGACCCTCTTGTTATTTCCTGCCTGAGTTTAAGTTTCGATGAAAAGACCGAAAAACAATTCGAATCGAGATCCTACAGCACCCAGTAGGCCCCTCTCAAATGTAAGGGCCTTTATCATTGGAATAGGGTTTTGGAGTACAAAATTACATGAAAGCGTAAAGATTGTAAGGAAGCCTAAGATAGTGTATACAAGTGCAAAGGTTACAAAAGCCTGTATGAGGTTAATGAATGTACTTGATTCGATGCATAAACTGCGACGGGATCCGGATCGGCATCCTAAACCCTAAACCCTAAAATCCATAAGGGATCACGGCAGCACTCTTGAGCTTTCCACGAGCGCCCGTGTTGAATTCCCTTATCCAACAGTGAGGGCTTTGGGCTTGCCATATAGCGCCCTGAGTGAACCCTTGATCCTCTGAAGCCCAACACCCTCAAACTTGAAATTATCAGCCTACGGAAAGGACAACCCGACGGTTCACAACCAAGCTCCTTCTTTGGTTTCCGTCTTCTTTTCTGCTCGTCACATCGTGCAAAAACTAACATGCAAGTGAAGCTGCAGGTCTTCGTAGCTCTGCCCCCACAGCATAGCAAGGACTCCAAATAACTGCATGCTTCTCCAGGAACCTCAAGAATTAGAATAGCTTTGGGGAGGCTTGGGGGTATGTCCCTAAACCCTAAACCTATATTGGGGCCAATAAGGATATTATAGGCTTCTATATTGCACTCACACAATACGCAGAAGGCATAGCGCTTCGCTCCAGAGGGAATTCGCTTCAAATGTCAGGGCGCGAGATAACGACTCATGCGCGGAGAGATCGATTGATGTCTTCATGATCCGGCCTGCAAGGCAACTTTAAGAGGGGCCTGTATCTAGCACTCAGCGTTCGGCGGGTGCTAGGATTAAGCCCTGCACCCTCATTAACTCGAAGCTCTTCGTTAACGGTGTATGATGGCATGTTTCGTATGCTTTGTCCGATGATGCACTAGAATCCAGGCCGTGCTGCCTGCCTGCCAGATGGGGGTTTCCGAAAATAGGGGACCCTCATATAGTACCCTAAATAGTAGGACCTAACTTTCGGAAAGTCCCAGATGGGAAAGGGAAGGAGCGAGAAAGAAACGACACTGCTTCGCCAGGGAAAAGCTTTCGTTGGAGTCTGGGTTTATAGGGTTCAGGGACCTAAACCCTAAACCCTAAATTAGGATTCAGGGACCCTATAAACCCTAAAAATCCTAAACTCAGGGTCAGAGGCGCACCCCGGGTCGAAGCAGCTCGCCAGAAATTCGCTCTGAGAAGTCTTGTGGTGCATCTGGGGCTCGGAGTCAGCCTACCTTAACCTACCGAAACCTACTTTTTTGGCAGGCTCCCTATAAATTCCATATGGGGGCTCATAATAAGAACCCACCAAAAAGTAGGTTTGGTAGGTTAAGGTAGCATAATTCTCGTTAGACCTGCAATCTTCAACAACCCTAAACCGGAAGAAAAGCCTAAAGCTCAACGAAAACGCGCAACCCCTAACATCTAAACCCCAAAACCCTAAACCCCAAGCCCGTAAGCCAAACCCGGTACACCAAAACCTACATAGAATACTGCACAAAAATGTAGAACAATGCGCGTGAATATAACGAGGCATTAATTCGGTACAATCAAATACTATCTTCTATAATGCTCACAGTCTAGCTCATTAAAGGAACTTCCTGTTCCAGCTAAAGGGTGAAGTCCGTCTTGGGTCCTAGCTGCCCCCTAAACCCCCAAACCCTAAACCCGTAAACCCTAAACCCCTAACCCCCTAAAGCCCTAAACCCTAACGTATAAACCCTACACCCCGAAACCCTAAACCCCGAAACCCTAAACCAGGCCCTGAGCTGCATAAGGGCTGTCCGTTCGGCTTTCGGGTGTAGGCCTTGGGGCCCGGGGTTCCTCAGAATGGACTTTGTACTCCAAATAATGCCGTTTAGGGTTTAGGGTTTAGGGTTTCCGGCAATAATACTAATACTAGCGACTAGTAACATGAATAATCATAATACCAAGAATAATGACATCAAGATACAATGAGACAACAAATGATCCCTCATGGTTTTGGGGAGTCTGGGATCCCCATGTTCACTGCAGCTGGACGACAACCTCAAGACTGAACTTTCAGGCTGACTCCACAGTCCCGGACAAAACGCGGAAGAGATTGAAGACCCTGCTTGGAGGATCATGGGGCTAAGAATATAAGTACCTTTATTGGGGCCATCAGGAAGTACATGCAAAGGTACCTGATTTCTAGCCCTTTTTACTAAGTGCTATGATCCTTTTGTAAAGTGCTCCACATGGCCCAAGAGCGCTTCGCGATCCTCTTGGGCTAGGGCGAAGGTGTCTTGATCGGGCTCGTCTGCAAGTCAGCGGCAACGCGTGGCATAGAGTATCTCAACAAACGAAGCACCGAATTCTAGAACCACAACAAAACCAGGAACTAGTCAATTAACGTGACGGCACCACAGGGTATTATGATGTGACCAAAATACATGGAGCTTGGACGGGCATTTCGTGGGCTGTGCTAGTGGTGCCTTAACCCTACACGCTGAACCGTAAGCAGCCGAAACTCACCAGAAATATCAGGCTTTCTTGACAGGGCAGCTGGATGTAAATCATAGGACCAGTCACCAGTCTGCCGGAAATCCAGGCCGCGGCTTGCGTGGTCTCATCATCAAAGCACGCTTTGGGTTTTGGATGGTTTTGGTGACGAAGTACGTTGAGGCCACGTGGCTGCTAGCCCGCACTGAGCTGGAACAGCAGAAACAGAAGCCCTAAATGAGACAGCCGTTGATACCGCTCCACCTAAGACTTATCACAAAACTTCACACTTCCAGTTTCACTGCCGCCTCCCTGACTCAGAAGTTCCAGCAAGAGTAGCTTGCTCTAGCTGTGACCTACTGCTAGACTCAATGTGCATTGCGGGCCGTTGACAGATTCCATGTCATCGACTCCAGTCTGTTCAGTGGAAGATAGGGGGCAGATGATCTCTGTCAGCATTGCGCTTTGCTTCATGCATCTTTCAACCTCTTCGGTTTTGTTCTTGTAAGCACAAGCATCCGTGCAGCCCTGCTTTCACTACCATTGTTGTTGTCATTGGCCCATTGGCATCATGACTGAGAACAGTGATGTCATGGTTTTTCCTAATATGACTCGTGCTGCTACTTTTCTTCTTACTGCGTGTCATTGTCGCCGACGCGGCCGTCGGCGATGTACTAGTAGCAGTAGTCGTCGTCAGCATCGCTGTCGTCGTAGTAGCACTACTAGAAACAAAAATTGCAATAGGGGTAGGGGTCGGAGTAGGGGCAAGAGCGGGAGCAGGAGCAGGAGTAAGAGTAGGTGGTGGCGGCGCTGGTGGTGGTGGCGGTGGTGGCAGTAGTAGTAATAGCAGTACTAGTAGTGGCAGTAGTAGTACCTAGTACTGGTAGTAGTGGTAGGAGTAGTAGTAGTAGTAGGAGTAGTAGTAGTAGTAGTAGTAGTAGTAGTAGTTGTTGCAGCAGCATTAGCAGCTGCAGTAGCAGTAACACTAGTCACAGCAACAGCATTTGCAGTTGCAATAGCAGAAGCCGTAGGAGCAGAGGCCTTGCGTTTCAGAGTTCGGGAGAGCAGGCTAGCCTAGCAGAAATCGACCTCTGAACATGCATGCATCTGCGGGGAGTAGCTTGGCAGAGAATCCGCTGTCCCCTTCCTCATGATGACAAGTTGTCCAACAGGCTTGTCGGTGGAAAGGATCCCGGATGTGGTAAAAACACTTGAAACAAGACCGGGCTGTCAGAAACTACTGCACTGACAGGTGGGTGCTCTTAGTTGCCAGGAAGTTAGGGGCAACTCCGATGGAAAAGGATTTGAGCTGCGCAGCACAAAGCACGGGGAACAAGAAAAAAGTGGAAGTGTCCCCCGAGATACGGCTGGGCAACTCGCGCCACCGGAGTTCTGATCTTGTGATCCCATCAGACCCTGCTCCGCCAGCACCGAGCTCTCAATCTTCACCCCAACCCTACACCCTAAACCCCTAAACCCTAAACCCTAAACTACTACTACCCCCCAAAAACCACCAGAAAAAATTGCCAACTCCTGGGTCGCAAGGAGCTGAGATCACAAGGCCTCAACGCCTGGCCCCAGCGAAAGCCAAGAATCCGACGCCGACTCCGCGCGCGGTGCGCGAAAAGCGGAAGGATGCTTGGTGCTGGCGGCACCCCAACTGGCCTGCAGGGCTTCAAGGGATTAGGGTTTAGGGGTTCAGGGTTTAGGGGTTTGGGGTTTAGGGCTTTAGGGCTTTAGGGTTTAGGGTTTAGGGTCTGGGGTTCTGCAAGGATTTCTTGAAGGGCTACTGGGATTTCTTTCAGGGCTTCTTTGAGTGCTAGGAGGGCTCCTCTACTGGGCTCTACGAGGGTTACTGCTAAGGTGTTGGGACCAAAGGCTTTGGGTCTATGATTCAGAGTTCAGGGTTGAAGCTTGCATGAACCTCCAAACCCCTACAAGGACCTAAATTTGATCCCTAAACCCTAAACCCTAAATTAGACCGAAACTTGATCCGAAGTGTGCAGATCCCAAACCTCTCGGCCTGCAACAATCGCACGCGATTCGAGTCCTAGAACCCTGGTCCCCCAAGGCTCCGCCACTGAACCTCCACCCTGCTGTGTACGGGTCTTAGTTGAGGGTTTAGGGCTTAGGGGTTAGTACCTTAGTCAAAACAAGTATATTGAATACACTTCCCTCAACCCTAAACCCTAAAACTTAGAATCATACACCCGCAGGAATGGTGGAGCTGACTCTTTCTGCTTCTGTGCCACCGTCGCAAGCATTGAAACCTGTCTTCCTGGCTCCTTCCACCCTCATGGGCACCTCAAAACCCTGAAACTTACTGACACACACATGAAACCGTATCTTTGAACCTTCCACCAAGCCCTCAGTACTAAAGCGTTTCTGAACGAAACTGAGCCCTAGAAAGCCTGAAGTGGCCAAAGCCTAAACCACCGAAGCACAGAGCGAGAAAGCTTCGCTGTAAAGCGTCAAATCCGAAGCCCCTCAATGCGGGCACAGGGCCGAACAGTCTTTTTGTTGAAAAGGACTCCTAAACCCTCAAACCTGCTGGAGGCATTGGGTCCTGTTTTGGGTTTGGTGGCCATTGTTTCTGACGGTTAGGCGGGTTGTAGGGTTTGGGTTTTACGGTTTGGGAGGAAGGTTTCAGACTCTTTTGGTGCTCCTGGTCTTGGTCTTGTTAGAAGGGCTGTTCCGATGGAGGGGCCCCAATTGGGGTCCCTTTAAAAATAGACACAAAAGCCAATTAGTGTGATAGAAAGGCCAAACGCCGCTGAAGCTGGAGTTCCAGGAAGGTGTAACCAAGGCAAACAACGGGGTTTGCAGCGGGAGAGATAGCCAGGGTTTTGGCTTAGGGTTTCGTGTTTGTTGTCTTAAGGCATCGAAGCTGTGAGAGCCTCTTCCGGTGACTTCACGGAAGGGACGGTGTGCCGGTCGGTTCCCATCTTTTCCGCAAGCCTGTCCTTGGCACACGTCGGAAGGTGTGCGGCAAGGGCATAAATCGAAGATGTGGGCCCGAGCACCACCTTCCTATGGTTTCCATTGTAGTTCCCTTTTGGGGTTACGTTAGGATCCTACGTATATATTCTTGGTTAAACCAAAAAGAGGAACTATACTGGAGACTATGGGTAGAATGGGTCTCTGGTCTTAGGTTCTCGGTTTAAGAAACCCTATGAAGACACCCTTCAAGAAACTCTATGCCTCCCTGAAAAGAACCCTTAAAGGGAAAGGAACCTTAAAGGGCTTTAGCCATGGGGTTTAAGTTGGGGGTTCTCTAGCCTCGGACAGAAGCTTCGGGCGTTCCTGGAAACTGCTACTGTAGGGGCCTTAAGCCTTAATCATTTAATCATTGGAATAGGGTCTTGGGCACCTTTCTAGAGCTACAGTAAGGAACTCTAAGGAGCAATTTTGGAAACTCTGTCGTACTCCCCTGAACCGGAGCCCAAAAGCTCCAGAACTCAAGACCTCAAGGCAACAGCTCTGCAGGTGGTACTACCCCCATACAGTATCAGTAACCATCCATGATGGGCCTACTTTAATAGAAACAGCAGGACTAAAGCCTAGGGAAACCACGAAGGCCAAGGCTCCTGGCTTAGGATTCCTACCCTGCACTAAGTTTGTCATTTTAAGCGCCGGCAGGTGCTCACAGAATCCCCTCCCTGCACCAAGTTTGGAGCTTAGGGTAACATCTGGACAAAAGTTAACAAACTCAAGCCCAAAACAAGACTACACACCCTGAGACTAGTTACACCGGACGTCCTCGCTCAACAGCCCCAACCCTCCAAGTAGCTCCCAAGAAACACTACGGCCTAAACTCTCTACCCCCAACCCTTAGGGTTTAGGGTTTATAAGGGTTTATAAGGGTTTAGGGCACCAAGTATCCGAGACGTGAAATCGGAACTCCCGACGCATCTCAACCTGAAGGCTTTCTCGAGCACTTCAGGGTCAGTCATATGATGTCTGCGGTATAGTCCGTATACATATATACATATACATACACATACCCTACAAGAAAGACACCGTAATCCCTAAACTTACGCAAAACACGAGAACCACGGAGTCTTGTTCTAAGTTCTGAAGGCTGGTGTGGAGATCTTCAGGCTCTGAGTCGCTTAGGGTTTAGGGTTCATTGAGGGGATTGGGATCAAGAAGTTTCGGGTCTCAGTGCTTAGAAGAGGTTTATAAAAAAAAGGTTTCAGACCTAAACCCTAGACGCCTAAACCCTAAACCCTGACTGGGTTTTGGGATTAGGGTGAAGAAGGGCTCAGACCTGAGTCTTGAAAGCTGGTACAAAGGCTTCAGGTTTAGGGGTTTAGGGTTTTCAGACTGGAGATACCGTTATAAAGGCTCCAGGTTTAGGGGTTTAGGGTTTTCAGACTGGAGATACCGTTATGAAGGCTTCAGGTTTGGGGCGTCAGGAAGGGTTGAAGGCAGTTTGGGAAGCAGTACCATGGGCCAAGGGAGGGTGTAGAGCCTGCCCGTACATGGGCTTCCACGGTTTAGGGTTCAGGGTTTAGGGTTAGAAGCCAGAAAAATCACAACAGTGGTACGTGGGGAAAGGCCCCCGAGAGGGCATCTTACTGCGCTGGCTTGGCATCACGGCGCCTCGTCTACCGAGCGCCACTCCTTGCTCCTACGGATGGGCAGGAATCATCGACCATGGCGCGCGCATGCCAAAGCGCAGCCAAAAAAGTGGGAGTATTGGCCTGGTACCTGGCGTTCGCCCAAGTATACCAAGCCGAATGGTGCTGGAACGGACAAAACCAAGCCATGCTTTCCTGCCTACGACGCGGTCCCCGCAGACTCCAGTGGAATCGTAGCAGTGCACGAGAGGAGGCTGGCCCCTCCTGGACATGCTGATGCACCCTCCCTTGTTCAGTTGGTGCAAACAGCGGTGAATCATATCCGCTGTTTGGACGCGAAGCCAGACTTCAGAAAGATCTGAAAGAGAAACATCTCTGTTGGGAGAGATATGTGGCTTCCATGAAGCAGAGTCTCAGGCAAGAGAAGCTGCGACACCAGCAGGACGTTCGCAGCGTCAAGGCCGAGCTCCTCGAGGTTTCAGAGGAGCAGGCGGCTGCACACCAACAGCTGGGAGGGATTGTCCCAGGAGGAGCCAAGGCCATGGCTCAGACGAGTGGGTACCTTTGGCAGGAGCATTGCGGGCAAGGTTTGGTCAGCGACGGAACCTGGAGGCGACTTTGCAGGGGGCAGTGCCCACACCACCACACACCGAAACCTCTGGCTGGATTTGCTCTCTTCCCTTGCCAAACCCTTCAGGACACCGCAGCACATGAGGTCTGGGTCAAGGACTTTGTTCAGGAAAAAAGGACAGAGGGTGTGCGGCCCTTGGCTAAGCTCTTTTGGCTTCAGAAACCCTCGTCTCACTTTTGAATTAGGCATGTAGTTTTGGGACGCGCTACCCAGTGCTGCAAGACCCGGCCCTTAGCACGACAGTCCGCAAGAGAACAGAACAGAACAGAAATCACAATCATATTCATAATAGTCACACAAAGAACAGCAATAATAATGAGGGGTCAGCATACCTCGCTCAGGTAGCGGTGAGAAAAGGCTGGCTGTACGCAGTCTACACTTTCAACGCCGTAGGGTTCAAGGTTTGAGGTTGAGGGTTTTTGGTGAGGGGTTTGTGGCTTTAGGGTTTCTAGACCCCACAAACATCCCTTTGCTTTAGGGTTTCGGGCTCCGAGTGCGGTTTGGAGCGGGCTTTGGGTTTCCATGACATTGTCCCCTTCAGGCAAGTCTGGCGTGGGTCTTTGGCTTTAGAGTCGACGCTACGCTAGTCATAGCTCTTTAGGGTTTAGGGTTTAGGCTCTAAATTCCTGAAAGATTTGATGACGGCATCAGACAAGCGAATATGGTTGCCTTTGTGATTCGACTTGGGCTGGGGGTACGTTTTAAATCGTACTATAATATGCTGCAACCAAGTATAAAATACGAACAATTGCTACACTAACAGTTACTCGATCTCATACAATTATTTAACAAAATATTGTCTACCTTTTTACTCCACTGTGCTAGAGCATACTCTGCTACACAAATGGGTAGTTCTCTAAGCTAGGGTCGCTTTTAAGGTCCCAAAACTAATACGGCACCTTATACAAGAACCCCGATAAGGGAACCTAATTTAGAGACCTAGCTAAGTATATGCAGAAATGGTATACCAGCCAAGGTCCAGCCTTGTTCTCGAAGCCTTTGGGGTTCTTTGCAACCTGGCAAAGATATTTGTCCAGCTGCCTGGGCAAGGGGGGACTTGGATCTCAAGGCGTTTAGGGTTGCGGTTTAAGGGTTACAGTGTAGGGCTTATAGGGTGAAAGATGTAGAGCTAGGTGAGGCGCCTGAAAGGTTGCTGGGGTTCTAAGCTGTTGGCTTGGTGTGACAAACCCCCCCTGCGACATTAATGCACGGGGTGTTGGTTCCAACGATGCAGCAGTGTGACTTCTGCATTAATCACCAACATGACATGTTCCAAAAGCTATCACCCTTCCTGTAACAGTGATTTATGCAATATGTGGAATAACTAAGATAATTACTGAGATCGTTAAGTGCAAATCAGGTGTAAATGGGCACACCACTGACAGGGAACTAATCGGCTCTTGCACCTTGAACAAAGCATGTGAATGCCAAGACCCAGCCCTTCCGGTGCCGAGTCCAGCTTGGGGTCAAGTTTAGTGAGTTTAGGGTTGTGTTTTTGAGCCCGAAGCTACACAAGTCAGAGATCTACACGCCAAAGAGTCTTTCCGAGCTGCCGTACGTAGAGCTCGTGCGTCTCGCGATCTGGGGGCAAGTTCACGCCTTTAGGCAGAACCTCAGAGAATCGATGTCCTGAATGCTACGAGCGTTGCCTATAGGGTCGTTGAGAGTTGAGGGATATTCCACCAGCTCTGGAACGAAGCTTCGCAGGGTCATAAACTTAGACCCGGCTTCTTTGTGAACTACAGAACACCACAACGCGCAAGAGCAAGAGCAAGAGCAGGAGCAGCAGCAGCTACAAGTACAGCCACAGCCACAGCGACAACAACCACAGCAGGAACACTGAATGATGTAAACACCTGGCCTAACTCTGGAGGCCTGCATGCGATATTTCCGCATACCCCTAAAGCATCACATCACATGAAACCTTGGACTTGAAGATCCATTGGCAGGCAGCCTATACCCTATGTCACGATTACGGCCTAAGGCCCTTAGAGTTTCGCGTTCGAGGAAACTCCTGCATGGGATTCCTGATGGTGAAGTAGTTTCAGGCTGTGAATTAAGCATCAATTGTAATCATCAGCGGATTCGTGCCTATCAAGTAACGATGGTAGCGATAAAGATGAACATATTTTTCAATCAAGGCAAGCGACGGCACTAAGTTTTGTATTCCTGGCATCCCAGGACGTCGAACGCACAGGCTTTGGGCAGCTTCCTGCGCAACCCATGGCAGCCGATCAAAACGAAGGCACGTGCTACCTGAGATTCCTCGGCACCAGCCTGAACAGCAGCAGCAAAGTGCGGGCAATCTTGACCTCTCAAAACACCTTAACTAACATGTCCTATGCCTAGCTGCTACATAGTGATGCTTAATTTTAATCATGTTCAGAGGGGTGAGGACGATGTCGCTGATCTTGCTGTTGACAGTGGTCATGATGACGACTTGTCGGCACATCACTGCAAAACCGAGGTCTGTAATTCTCCCTGGTCGCATCGGCTTGTTTCCTGAAGAGTACCTGGAGTACTTTGGGGCCAAGTACGAAGACAAATCACAAAATACCTAATCAATTGAGTCAAGAAGTGGGTATGATACTTGCTACATTGCTCATGTATTACTGGCTTGTAGGTTTTTGCGGGCCCTGAAATAATATTTATGAATATAGGTACCTCTATAGACAGCATCAGGGGAATTTTTTAGAGTTTCCCTAAGTGCCACCTAGATTATGACCCTACTTACGAAGTGCGCTGATCTATTTCATCAGCCACCCAGAGCTTCCACCCGCAGTTCTTAAAGGTTAAAAAGTGAAGGATTAGGGTTGAGGGATTTCGGGTTTAGGGATCTAGGGGTTTACGGTTTGGGGATTTAGGGATTTAGGATGTAGGACTTATAAGGTTTATGGATTTAGGGTTTAGGGTGTCGGCATTTGGGATTGAAAGGGTTTAGGGCTTGGGACAGAGCTTTGGTGTTGAGGAGCTCCCCCAGCGTAAGGCGTAACCCAGAACTGTGCGAAACAACCCTAAACCCTAAACCGCAGGAACTTCTGAGCTTCACTCCAATACCCGAACAATCTTCAATACGCCCCGGGTTTAGGGTTTCGGGGTAGAATTAAGGGGCTTAGGGTTTTGGGTGTCGGGTGTAATTAAGGGTTTTTGGGGTTTAGGGTTTCGGATGCATCTAAGGAGGGCTTGGGGTTCGTGCCCCTGAGAAAATCCCCAGAGCTCAATTTGGAGTCGAGAGTTTGCTTTACGGTTTACACGTTTTGGCTGGGCCAGTTTGTGCGCTCCCTCTCTCTCTCTCTATCTATATATATATATATTGTATGCAATGTATAGGTTGTGCTGAAGGTATAGAACTAGATATTCTTATAGATATTGATATCGTGTTTGTGTTTAGGTTCCAACTGCGTTGAGTTTGGTCCATCCCGTGAGCTCGGCGTCCCACGGGATGTCTGGTACGGCTGCAGGGGCCCAGTCGTCCCAAGCTGTCTCCTGATTTGATTTGAGAGGGTTGGCTCAGGTTTTGAGACCCAATCTAGGCTGCGGGGGTGCCTAAGGTTTCGAGTTTTGTTCAAGAGATCAGGTGGTTAGTTTCGGACATGAGAAGCGTCTAAACCTCTGGGCTTGAACACTTCGTACTTTCAAGACGGATCCTTCCCAACACGCTGAACTTCAATCAAAAGCTACTGAGATCTAAAGCATGCCCATAGCGATACCTAAAAGACACCTCTACCCATCATTGGGATCTTCCTCCCAATGAAGCTACACCAATCTTTTTACACTTAGAGACCTAACTCCTGGACGCCACCAGAGTCAAAGCCATCATCGTGATTTTGATACCTTAACGGTCATAGCTTAAGCCAATACTAACATCGGCATGCATCGCACCCCTGCGCCCGGAAGCCTAAAGCGTCACCACCCTTGACACATAAACACCTTAATGTTAATTTCATTACCCCAAACCACACACCTCCAGGGCGCTTCCAAACGCCGGACATTCCACGTAACTCTTCTACCTCAAAAGCTTCTTGAAGTCCTGAACCCCCAAACTCCCTAAACCCTCAACCATCAACCCTGAACCCTAAACCCTAAATTAAATCCCCAAGCCCTCAACCCCAAATCAATAAACCCCACTATAAGCCATTATAAGCCTTAAACCCCTAAACCCCTGTAAATCCCTAAATCCTTAACTCCTTAGAATCGAGGTCGCCTCTTCGCCGGCTGCCTCCTCCTGGGCCTCAAGGGGCTTCCTTTCGGCCTTCAGGTGGCCAGAATCAGGGTTTAGGGTTTTCGGGTTTAGGGGTTTAGGGTTCTAGGGTTTAGGGTTTAGGTTTTGGGGTTTAAGGTTTACTGTTCTAGGGTTGAGGGTTTAGGGTTCTAGGGTTTTGGGGTTTAGGGTTTGGGGGTGGGGGTTTGGGTTTAGGGTTTAGTGGAAATTATGCATGCATAGACACATGAAGAGACAACATCGACCTATCTGTCTGTCTACCGGAATTGTGCATTTTATGTTTTTATGTGCACTATTTGTACACATACATGTGCACACATCAAGGACAAAAGAGAAAGAGAGACAGAGAGCGACAGAGAGAGAGAGAGAGAGAGAGAGGGAGAGAGAGAGAGAGCGAGAGAGAGAGAGAGCAACATAAGAACTGAAGGCATATGCAATTTTCTCACGGGTCTGTGACAAGTAGTATTGGGTCTGCGGGCAATCTCCAAATTTTCTACATGTCCATAGAAACACGCGCCTGTGCACCCTCTTCAAAAATCGGAGGTATGCGGACTGTTTCTAAGAGTGTGCGCCGGGCCAACGGAATGTGTTTTGGCACAGAATAGAGTTTTGGGTACCGTCACGAAACATTCAAACCTCTGAACCCTGAACCCCTAAAACCCCTAAAGGCCTAAGCCCTAAGTCTAAGCCCCTAAACACTAAACCCTAAGCCCTAAACCCCTAAACCTAAATCCCCTAAACCCTAAACCCCTCAACCACAACCAGGAGCCCTATGAAGGTTCTGACTGAGGATCGCGCCGGGGGAAGATCCAGGAACTCGACGGCATCTGCCTCGGCAGGGTCTCGGGATTTCTGCTTCTGCTTAGGGAGTTTAGGGCTTAGGGTTTTTGGCTTTCGGGGGGAGGTTAGGGTCTCCCTAAACCCGAAACCCTAAGGGTGTTGGGGCTTTTTTGGGCTTTGGGGTTTTAGGCTTTTTGGGGGGTCTTCGGGCCCGAGGGTTTCGGACTTCTTGGGTGTAAGGTTGGGGTCTAGAGGGTTTCTATGAGGATTCGGGGGAGGGCGCAGGTCAAAATCATAATGACGGTACGCTAGAGTTTGGGAACCCAACAGAGACCCCTCATTTGGACAACCACCCGCATCTCTTGGCTTGTTCGTCTTTGTTGGGCTTATGGGTGAGTGGGCTCAATTTCGGGTCATGTGAGGTTCAGCTTCTTCAAGTCTCCGAAGTGCTGCACAAACTTGACCTGGTCAGAGAAGGCCCTCAGCGAAGCTCCGTCAACAGAGACCTGCTTTTCAGTCACGCTAGGCTTATCAGGCCGAAATCCTGTTCGCTTCAATTGGTTTCAAGACTGGCGCTTTGAGGTTTAGGACCTGAAGGCGTCAGTTCTTCAAGGATGTCTGCTTAGATTCAGCGCTTCGGACTTTGAGGAGACCCTTCATTGCTCACCAAAGCCCTGAGTCAGGGGGCCTGATTGACATTAAACCCTTACAGTAACCCGAATAGCACCTAAACCCTCATCAAACCAAGCCCCAGACCCTACACCCAAATCAACCCCGAAACCTAACTAAATCAAAGCCTTAAAGAAATCCCAATCGAACCCTTTCCACATTCACTCAAGAGGAAAGCCGAATACACCACAAAAACCGAAACCTCGCCGAAGCCGAACCTGGAAGCTCCCCGGAACCTTTCCACCTAGGCGCTGGAAACCAGCCGCCGTCGTCGGGATCCTTCGGACTCGAACCCCTTTAGGGCTTATCTAATGTCATTCTTTAGGGTTCCTTACCATAACTATACGATACAAGAGCCCCTAAACCCTATTCAAATGATTCAGGCCCCTATATTACCCTAATCGAACCGTAAGCCCCAAGCCCGGACCTCCAAGTACACCGGGTTCACTAAAACATCATTTGGGGTCCTTAATGGCTATGCTCAGGAACCTTAAGGATGAGATTTATGAGATGCTCAGGCTTCTAGAGCAGTTCTGCCTCTTCTCAAGAACCCTTGATCACCATTTTCTGGGCGAATCTTTGCTGCGGGTTTAGTGTCCGAGGCTTTACAGATATACTGGCTCCAACAGTTCTGAGCCCTAGAACCCTAAAACCTCAACCCTAAACGCCAATAGAAAAACATACTAGTGAATACGACAAATGAACCAGTACTGACGATCATCAGAGTATCATTACCACAGGGGGTAGCTATTCATGAAAAGACAGCCTGCAAGGAGGCCTCGGGATCCAAGAAGTAGCCGTACAGCCACCCTTCGCCATCGTTTGCAGACACATAGACGGTCCTTAGTGAAGGGGTTAGCGTCTTAGGGTTCAGGACCCTAGAAAATTTTTTGGAGCTCCGATTGTGAATCGAGTCGAGAGTTCATTTCATGTTTGCTGTGGATGCTGGGTTGTTACTGTTGCCGGGCCAGAGTGGTAACTCTTGTGCATCGTCGCATATGCCAAGCCTCCTAATGCTTGAGCCCGTTTTAAAGCCCATGGCCTTTGCCCTAAACCCTAAGCCCCCGAGGTGCTGGCTCACCGGTCCATAAGAGCAAGTTCTCCTGGCACTGAAGTTAAGGTTCCAAATCCAAGGGAGCCAACAAACAAAAACTGCTAGCCATGGTTGTTATGGGCTTGGAGGTCAATCTTTCGCAGGCAGCTAGCTCTTGCACTATCATGAATTTTCATTTCTGGTTTTGGCGGGGCTAACTTACAGACGATGGTTGTGCAGCCGACATAGATTCTATAGCTCAAATTCTAAGCCTTAGGCACTAAACCTCAAAACTTGATTGTTGCAGTTCGTTTTGGAACTTGTTGTTGAGCTGCAAAGATTCTCCACGGCCTACCGGTCTGGGTGGGTTCGGGTTGTCGGCTGCGGTTGACTTAGGCTTTCAGGCTTAGGGTTTGAGGGTTTAGGGTTTTGTTTAGGGGTTAAGGAACACTACTTACACTCTGAAACGAAGCAACAAACATACTTGGAGCCTCCTTGGCTACAAACACCGAACAAAACCTCCTTCCGCTCGAAGGACACAGGCCCTGCGTGGAAACGCTTTCGTCACAGGCTCACAGGATACTACAGGCAGTGGAATGGCGTTGTGCCACAAGACAAGGGTTCCTCTGCTTTCAGATTCATATAATGTATACTGTATTATACGATCTTTTTAATAAGGAGCCCCAAAATAGTGTTAGTGAACTTAGACCCCTACATTACTCGGAAATCGGGGAATGCCGCAGCCAGAACCAGCATCTTCCTTCGTGTAATGTTTCCCTCTACTTCCTTAAACCCTAAACCCCAAAGCCGTAAAACCCAAACCCCAAACCCCCAAACCCCTAAACTCTAAACTCCAAATCCCAGATCCCATAAGCAGGAGGTGCCCAAAAGGCGTGCACAGCAGGAGCTGGCTCCAGTCGGGCTTCGCAATCTCTGCCAAGACATGGAACAAGCATCAACTTGATGGTTTTGATACCACAACCATCTGTGGTAATCATCGGGTGCAGATCGTCACTCTCGGTGACTCTCTACGTTGATGATGCGCCACGGCCGTGGAGACCTCTTTAAGGCCGCACTAATAGAACCCCACACATCCAGATTTTCATGCCTGTGCCACAACAGGGCTGACCATCCCTGCTGTTGTTTTGTACGAAAACCCGAGACAGCGACTTCTCAGTCAGAGTAAAGTGAACCACCTGTGCCCGAGAGAATCGCCGCCAGAACAGCTAGCCAGCGCGATTGTTTGTTTGCTGCTCCCCAGGAACTGCCCCACTGACAACCCGAGCCCCATCGAGCTTGCGAGGTTCGGCTATCACTACTCCCCATGCAGACAAGGACAAGCACGGATTTTTTGGACAGATAGTCGATCCATCCGTGAAAAAATGTACATCTTGATCGAATAACTCAGGCACCCCTGCCCACTGCAGTTGCCGAAGCGCGGCATGACAATCCTTGACCTCTTGAGGAATGTTAAACAGACCCCACTGCACCTCAAAAGGTCGCAACGCCGAGGGGTATCTAGAATACCTTCGCTGCACTGCTCCGTTTCAGGACAAGACAACAACATGTGATCGTTAAAACACTCTCACTAAAACACTCTCACAAAACGGACACTTCAGATCCGCATCGCACGTGAAATGCTGCCTGCGCTGGGCAGGGACAATGGCCCCACACAGGTTTAGGGTTTAGGGGGTTGGGGTTTAGGGATTTAGGGTTCATGGCCCTTAATGGTACGAAGAAGATATGCGCAGATGTTGTAGTACGTCGCAACTAACAAGGAACCCCAAGCACTAAAATTAGAAAGTATGCAGGCTTCTATACATCAGTCCCTGCCGATGAACCCTAAACCTTAAACCTTAAACCCTAATCCCTGAACCTTAAAACTAAAACCCTAAACCCCTAAACCCTGTCCTCATTTCCAGCTTGGAAATCGCGGATTACTTGTGCCAGCCGTGCCCTCGCAGGGTTCTCGGAGACATAGCTCGGTTCGAGTTTGGGGGTCCGCTAGCCTTTAGCACCATGATCATGGTTATTTGTATTTTTGGTGTTAGTACCATTACTGTTGTGGCGAGTAATATTAGAATTGCGATTATTAGAATACTGAATTGCTACCGCCATTGGCGTTGTTACTACTACTATTCGTAGTATTCTGACTATTGTATAAGAGTGGGGTGAAGGGTTAGAGGCTTGGAAATTGCGGTTTACGCTTCAGCGCTTTAGTTCGCACATGGAGCCCAGTACTTTGGAAGACTTCTTCTGCCGCGACCGTCGAAACGAAACTCCTGCACCTGCCATTGTGTGTTTAACAGCAATTAGGATAGTAACCGTGATAGTAACGATGATAATCAGAACAATCGTCAGGTTATCAATAATAATAATAATAGCAATAGTAGTTATCATGGTAGTAATAGCAATAATTATTCTATAATAACAATACTGATGATCTTTCATGTTCCAGTCTTGAAGTGCAAAGGCGACTGGAGGCGACGGCCACTTCATGTCACAACAGACCCTGACTTCGAGACCCAAAAGCCCTCAGCAAGTCCTGCTCAGAGTGGTTTAGGGTGTAAGGTAAGATCTCGTGGAGGTCGAATGGGTTCTTTCAGCCCAGGCTGCGTGTGGGGTTGCTTCTTGCACCGGCGCATCCTTAAGAGAACCTGGATTACCTTGTAGGATCCTCAATATAAGCCACAAAAAGGAACTGCTATGGAGCCTATGGGTAAAGCCATAAAGTCCATAAAGCCCTAAACCCGAACCCCTCAGCCCTCAGCCCTGAACCCGAAGCCTTCAAACCCAAAACCCGAACCCTAAACTGAGGTTCGCACGGCTCGTAGCTGACATAATCTACCAAAATGGGCTCTGGCGCTTCCTTCGGCCGCGGCTTCGTCTTGCGGGTGCGCTTGGGTCTTAAAGAAGTTTAAAGGGCTTAGAGGGTTTAGGGTTTGGGGATAATTTAAGGGCCAGGGCATGTGGCAATATTAACTAATTCTCTGGCTCACAAATGTTCAGTCTCTCCCAAGCTTTTACGATCTCCCGTCTCCTCCAAGGGCATTGACTCTGCGGAGACAATGCGCACCTGCGCCGCGAATGTCGAAGCCCAAAGCTTGAGACAACTATCCACAATCAAGCACGCTGTGCTCTACGACGTGGCATCGAGTAATTCCTTGCACATCGGGCTGCATGAGACTATCTGGAAAAGGGTGTAACATCCGACCTCACACCTTGATGGACCACGTCCTGACACAGTTCTGTCACGTATCTCGTATTTATGTTTGCAGTACACCTGCATGTGTGTAGTTCTTTTCATGCAGCTACATGCATGCAAGCATGCCTAAGTAATTACCTATCTACGGAGTTCTGTCTAATTATGTATTTTGTCATATGCACATGTATATGTAGACAACGAAAGTATATGTACAACACATATGGCATATGCGCATGAACGTATACATCCGCATACACACAGCTCGTCGTATCCCAGGATAGTCCTTGGTCTGCCGTATTGTCCACCAAAATACCTTAAACCCTAAACCCTATAAACCCTAAAGCCTATTCAATCCTTTCTCTTGGCTGACTGTGTAGCCCACCTTGAAGCCGCCTTTGGAGGAGACGGCACCAACCAAACCTGACCTGGGTATTCGCAGGGCCCGGGCGTCTATGTACAGTTTCTTCAACTTCAGGAGTTGGGCTTCAGTCGGTCCTTCATGAACCCTCTCGAAGAGAGGGTCCGGAAGCCTGAAAGTCAATAATGTCGGGGGCTTCAGTCAGAGTGTGAACAGAAGCATCCGTCGCCGTCTCCAGCATCATCTGCTTGCCACTCACTTCAACCGAATGGGATATCCAGTGTAGCTTCTACATCGTGACCCCAAAGCCACGGGGCTCCAGGCGAACCTAAAATCGAAGACCCGAATGGAGCGACTGGGATCTAGGACGGTCGGGTCCCTGGTGATCCATGCCGGATGGCCCCGATTGCTTCGGTTTCGGTTTGCGTAGGGGGTGTGGAGCCGATAGTCGGGTGCTGCAAGGATATAGAGGACTGCACATGCGGCCAATGTGCGAATTATTGTTGTCAACGGCATACACAGTAAGGCCCTTCCTGCAAAGAAGGATCCCTCCTCCACCGCCACCAGGCCACCCCAGATGTCTAACACTATGACACCTGTTCGCTATCCATTGAGGACACCTGTTCGCGAACTATTGAGCAGAGGCTTCGACAGAGAAACATCCACACATTCTGAGAAATATCTGGATCTGATTCGCAACCCGGAAAGACATGCACGAAGGCAGCAGGTAGGATCACAGAAACCAAGAACCCTAAGTCAGAAACTCTGGAATACTCATTAAGTCGAAACTCCGACAGCTCAGATGCCAGCTCGTCCCCAAAGGTGTCTTTGACCTC
Source organism: Symbiodinium necroappetens (assembly GCA_905231915.1). Lineage (NCBI taxonomy): Eukaryota > Dinophyceae > Suessiales > Symbiodiniaceae > Symbiodinium > Symbiodinium necroappetens. The sequence continues at coordinate 2,259 of CAJNJA010039220.1, read as the reverse complement.
GAAGGCAACGCCCAACGGCTCTGCGTTCTTTGCAAAGCCGATGCGTAGCCTGCAAGGTGCAAAGCACGGCCTCATTCTGAGTCTGGGATTCATAGGCCGCGCTGTTCTGTTGTTGTAGTGAATACAGAACCTACATTGGTCATGACAACGGCGACCATGATGCGAACAGCGCCAGTCTGGCTATGCATTTCGTGCTCCCGCAATCCTTGACAGTGCCATCTCTACCGCCGTCGCACGGTCATCACAAATCTAAGCTACCAGCATCATCTGCAACAAGAACCACACAAGCAGCCGCAGCAGCAGAACTACGCCCCGAATATTTTCACCAACATGAAACCATGAAATCATCATCGCCATCATCATCATCATCATCATCAGCATCATCATCATCATCACCATCGTCATCATCATCTGCAGCTGCAGACTGCTATGGTGCCTCATGTGCTTCCGTTGCTACTAACAATCGGGTCAAAACTGCTTAGCACTAAAACCTGCAATCCTTGGAAGAGGTCCCCAACCCCCCTGAACCACAACCGTTTTGACTTCAGATTTCATGCCTGACACGGGCGAGATATCCAATATTCCATCGGACACTTGAGCAGTCCGTAGGCTTTCAAGTAGGAAAGGCAGACTTGTGGAAACTTTCAACAAATCTTGGTCACAAGACAAGTGCTCAGCCGAACCCGGGAACGAGAACCCCCCCAAACATCAAACGAGCAAGGCAGACACGCCGTCCTCCCTTTCAGCCTGGCCGGCTTGCTCGACTTCGCTGAGAGCTTTCGGGTTTCAGGCTTTGGATGCACGGATCCAAAAAAAAATAAATAAAAATATATATATATATATATGTGGCTCCAGCGAAAGCACCACAAGCACATCAGTAGACCCTGAGCTGAGAATGCATCTCCAAGACTTCTACGGGCGAGGCGTGCCGTCCTGGTAAACCGCGGGCGTGTAAGCTACTTTCCGAAGTCGCCGACTCAAGACCCAGAAACACGCACGGCCTCACAGTGGATTGTGTCTCCGGCGCCGAAGCTCTCACCGTAGGGCTCAAAAAGCCCTGCAGAAACCTGGAGTTCGGGGAGAAGCGAAACAGGGGGTTTAGGGTTTAGGCTCTAGCGCCGAAGCTTTAGGGCACTCGAAACGACTCGAGACTCGGAACGCGTTTCAAGGCGCCGGCAAGTAAGTCTGATTTAGATTAGAACTGAGAAGCAACTCTAAGCGCCCCTAAGAAGACTTTCTATCAGGAGGTCAAAACGCGCTGGAGATATTCAACATGAGGATATGCATATGTATACTCTCTACAAAGACAGATCATAGGAGACACACGTACATGTAGACATCTAGATGGAGGGAGGGATGGATGGATGGATGGCTGGAAGGACGGAGAATCCGTCGAATGGCTGTTTGGAAGAGTGCAGAGGTGATCTGCATGGCTGTATGTTTGCGCAACATGCATACATGCATGTATGTCCGTCCGTCCGTCTGTCTGTCTGTCTGTCTGTCCGTCTGTCTGTCCGTCTGTCTGTCTGGCTGTCTGTGTATGTATGTATGTATGTAGGTAGGTAGGTAGGTAGGTATGTATGTATGCACGTATGCATGTATGCATGTATGCATGTGTGCATGTGTGCATGTGTGAATGAAGCATGCATGGACGGATGGACGAACTGATGGATGGATGGGTGCATGAATGCATTGCCAAGAATCCAAACTCGAAGTGCTGCAGACTCCCGAAAACCTTCAACCCCCCAAAAAACCCCAAAATTCTAGACCCTAAACTGCCGAGAGCGCCGCTGACCATTTGCATGGGCGCTCGAGGCTCCGACCGAGGCCCCTGGCCGAGCGTCCCGTCAGACCCAGCCCGGTATTGACCTTTTGCTGTTGGGCAATAAAGAAGGACCCGGGTCTGGGGGCCCCTGAGGGGGTCTGGGGCCCCAGGCTGGCAGATTCCAGCGACACGGGGCCTTCTGGGCCTGTTTGAGGGGGCGACCCCGCCATTTTCTTTTTTGCGGTTTTGCCGGCACTTCGCCAGGGGCCCGGGGCCTCCTGGTCCTGGGGTCTGGGGGGTAATCGCAGTGGTCTAGGGCCCCACTGGCATGGCAGATGCCTGCCCGACCAAGAAGAAGCCTGTTTTGCCTGGTTCTGTGCGCGAGAGGCGAAGTGTTCGTGGGGAACCCTTGCTTCTCGTCGAGCGGCCGGCACAGGCCGCGAGGACCCACAACCCGACAGTAATCCATTTCAGCTCCGTTTTGGTGTGAAACG
>CAJNJA010039209.1:8944-26708 GCA_905231915.1 Symbiodinium necroappetens | reverse complement strand
ATCGAGCGTCCTCGATCCATATCAGTCACAAGCATGGCCCTCTTCGTTGGACCGTCAGCCATGCTTGCAAGACGGTCCCCCTGCATGTTCACTATAACAAAAAAGGCTATTCGCGCTTCCCGTGCGGGAAGGAAGAAATGCTGGCGCATTCCCTGGCGCTCACCGTGCGGAAACAACATTCTGTCAGCGCTACCCGTGCGGGAAGCAGAAACTGTTTGCGCATACCCTGCGGGAAGATAAACTTGCAGCATTGCAGAAGCAAACCACCTTATATGGACATGTGAAGCATGCAAAGTCAGTCGCCATGTACAGGCGTGTACACACACACATATATATATATGTATCTGTGTGTGTGGATGGCGTGTAAGTTACTATATTATGTATGTATTGACGCATGTCTGTATGTGATGATGGGGTGTCTGTGTGCATGTATGCTGTGCATGTTATTCTGCCATGCTATGCCATGTTATGTATGTGAGCCGGCGTCCAAAACTATTTGTTTATGCCAGCTTCGTTTCAAATTCTAGATTAGGGCATCCCCTGTCGGTTTACAGGTTTTGCAACTTGAAGCAGACTGGAACAAATGATGCACTGCTTCGGAGTAGGGAGATATACAGTTTCGAACATGCAGCATTCCAGGGTGTGGCCTTGGGTTGCGGTCTTTGGGGCCTTTTGAATTGTTTTTGGGCTTTTGGGTTTTGAGCTTCGCCGGTTTTTGCATTTTAGGCGCGGCGTCGCGCAGTCATGAAGAACTGGTTTCTGAGAGCATGCGAAGCTTTTTTTTGATATGGAAAATTAGTTTAGGCCTGGGGTTGAAGCTTCTAGGATTTGGACTGTTTGGAGTCCTTTTGTGGGGGCTTTTGGGCCTTTGGTCCAAGGAATACTGGCACAGTACCTGAACAGCCACGGGCCCATCTCGGCCACTCGCGGCTACATTTTGGTTCCGGTATCGTTCTGTACAATTTAGGGATGTCCTCTCATTTCCAAAATTTCCATCCCGACAACCTGGACACCCTTACTGAATTGAAAGAATCCAGGAGACGAGCGCTACAATCGCAACATTGCCGTATTGAGGGGTGTCGTCTCTAGCGCGTCCCATATCGCTTTACAGGTCACCGCGGGCATTTGCCATCTTCGACAACCGCCTGCTTTAAAATCAATATACGATCACTTTGACCACATCTCATGTACTGATGTGTGCATGCATGCATGTATGGACGTGCGTACGCATGCGTTTGCAAGCTTCTCTGCAAATGGCCGCTCAAGTTGTGACCTTCAATTTTCATCATTTGTTCATGCAAATCTACTGCGACTTGCTTGTCACAAAGTGCAGTGCAATGCAATGCGACCTGTGCAGGGCACAGCGTAAGAAAAGGGAAAAGTCAAAGAAGCTGCATTTTGCCCGCATCAGCGTGTCGCAACTCGTCCTAGTGATTGCTAGTGAGACCAGCCCAATGTGGCCTGAAGCGCTCGGCGCTACGACCAACGAGCCCATGTTCTGCGATGAACGGGAACACGGACGGGGGCAGAACAGCGCAGGCGTCTCGATGGGCGAAACTGACTATGGGGTTGCATGGCCGTGCCAATCTGCCGCAGAAGTTGAGAAAGCATCGCGTCTCGCGATGATGAGAGCCAGCAAGCTTGCCGGCAGGCAAACAAAGCCGACAAACCTGCGTGCATGCAAAGAACTGAATTGCCAGGCGTGCAATAGTGCTGCAGGACCGTCTTCACATGTCTGCATCCCGCCCAACGTAGACATTGATTGATGGAGCCGAAGCTGTGGTTTTACATCGTAGATGATAATCGGCAAGACACTCTGTGTCGTCTTTGTAGCATGAACTACTTAGAGCATCAAATGCTAACGATACACGGCCAGGTCACAGACATTCGCACCTGTGGTTCTCTCTGAAGCTTCTTGACTGTGGCTTTCAGGTTTCGATTCTCGTGGATGCAACTCACAAAGATGCTTTGCAATGCAAAGCATATCTCGAATGTCGTGAAAGCCTGCCGCACACAGCCTCCGGAATGCATTTGAGCTCGCGACAAAAACTCTCTAAGGCAAGCATGAAGCCGCATCCTCATTTTAGACTAGGGCCTAGGGTTCGAAGCCAGTACACAAGCTTCTGGTTGTGCCTAACTTTATTCAGAGCCGGGCAAGCATCTATAGCATTCGAGATTTCGATTCACTCGTGGCCCAACTCCTCCTCGAGTTCCTCGATGCGGCGTTGAAGCGCGATAATCCTCGGCTTCAACAAAAACCAGCTTGACTGCGCACCTGCCCGGTCAGCTGATTCTGCCGCCAGGAAGGCAAGGCATACTGGATGTTGCAACGGTTTTGGTGGGCCCCACTTGCACAGGAGTCCCGAGTAACTGCCCCGACTCCCGAGCGAGCTCATCCGCGTAAGAAACAGAAGGTGATCATCTTCTCCTGTTGTAAAGTGATCTCACACATTCCAATCCTCCCAGCTTCGTCGCATCTGACACATCATTAGAGCCGATGGGATTCCATGCATGCAACACTGCCTAAATCATGATGCCCAGGTGCTGTTGATGAACAGATGTCTTCTCGCCCTTAAGAGCGGTCACCTTAAACGGGCCCCAAAACCCTCAACCAAGCTCCTCCGCTTTTTGAAAATGTTGGATCTTGCCTGCTGCTGTAGACGGACATTCTCTGCTTCCTGCAGCTTCTGAGACACCTGCCGGAAGCGAGGCACTGACTGGGGCCACATGCTTGAGCTTCGATAGAAAGCGACCCATATCTTTCAAGGTTCCTGGTCTCACACCCAGGAGGGAAACTCCTTCGAATGTAATCCAGGGTTCTTCCGTCTTAGTGCGTGGCGTGGCATGCATGCGGGCGTGTGCACCTGCTTGCCTGGGGGGGCGGGGCTGTATTTGTATCACAAAGGATGTCAAACAGGCGACTCAGGTTCATGTCGCTCCTGGACTCCTGGACCAGGAGTTTGATGTCATAGTTCACACAGACTTGTTTTGGCTGCACCGCTCTGCATGACGTGTTGTTTCTGCTGCCTGCTATCCCCCCACTCGCATAGCTTGCCGATCTGCCAGACGGCCAAACAGTTCAGAGTGCACGCTTTCTCCAAATTTGCTTCTTTGAACAGAACCTGCTTTTCGTCAAAGCTTGGACTTCGACTTCAAGCAAAGGTACATCAATAATGCAGCCACAGATTGGCATGCAGACGCTTCCCAATTGGTTCGAGTGCTTCGGCGGTACTAGGCTGCGTTTGCCGGAAGTTGACAGTATACGAGTATATACTCGAGGCGGCATTTGGCAGTGATTGGCGGTTTTTGGCGGTCCAAAGCCGGGGTCTATCTGGCGGCACTCCTGCGGTATGCCACAGTCGCAAGAGTTAATGATGCGGCAACCATCCTGCCCCGCTACCCTCAATATGGAACACTGCGCAAATCTCCTCAACCTCGCGAGGAAACACGAGGGAACGACATCACAGCAAATGAAATGGTCTGCCAGACAGGAACTCGCGCGTGGATGCAAACCCCGATCGCATTGTGCTGGCAGCATGTCTTGCTTTATTCAACAGTTCTCCCATCTGGAGATTTCCGATCTCCCGGACTGTTGGCGGCATGCCCTAAACATTAGTTGCACAGCCTGGCGCTGGATGTCATGCAGCTTCGCATGCTTGGTTGACACCCCCGCTCCACAACCGCAGCAAACAACGCATGATCACGTCTAAAGGGTGTGCCGCTGAATGACACTGAAGCAACGCCCCGCCCCTGTCTCCTCGCCTCGAACTCTTGCATCATGCGTTGGATGTCAGCCCCGAAGTACCGCTTCACGTCATTCAGCTGGGACTGCATGCCTCCGAAGCAGTACCAAGCATCACACGAAGGGATGCTGGGGGAGGGGCAGGTTACTGCACTAAGAGGAGCCCAGCTGGAACATGGAACAGCATCCAGTCCGAAGGGCCGCTGGTCGAGTTCGAGTTTCCCGCTTTGATGCTGTGCACCTCGGATGATTTGCTCAATCCGCAAGTGGATCCCCGGTCCCGGTCGACTTCCGAGCTTCGGGTGCAGATTGCTTCCAGTAGGCTTCCAGCCCATAGCACGACAACAGTGTCACAAGCATATATATGTATGTATGTATGTATGTATGTATGTATGTATGTATGTATATATGTATGTATGTATGTATGTATGTATGTACCTTCCTGCCTGCTGATTCTTTTGCCTCCTGATTGTCTTGTCCTTTGCCTCCTGATTGTCTTGTCCTTTGCTCCTGCTTGGTTGTGCAAGCCTGCTCTGAACAGAGCTTTTCCCCCAATGCCGACCCCCCTGCCACAATGTTCATATCACAGGTTCTGGTTTACCATCTTCCCTTTCCTCAGTGCCCGATTCAAACCCCTGCCCTACCTGCAGATTGCAAACCCAACCATGCAGTCCTACGTCCTACGTCTTAGTGGTTTATTCTTGCAGCCTGCAGTTTCCGCACCGCGCCTGCAGTCCTGCGTTCCTGCATCCGCTGTTGGCTACCGTGCATGCAGTTCTGCGAGATATTATGAGATATTTGGGACCGGGAACATTTGGGAAATGATGTCGACTTGCACGTTCTAGTGCACAGGCGCTCTTGCAATCATCGGGTTTCGGATGCTGTGCTATTCCCTAAACTCGAAAGGTTGACGATTGATTCTCCCATCCTTCAGTCCTCGAAGCGACCCCTTAAAGGTGCTCCGGATTATCCACAGGTACTGTTGGCCTGACCAATTGACATTCCAGCTTGCACTAGATAGGATACAGCTCGCACTCTCTCTTTTCCGATCTCGCGCTCGCAGGGTGGGCGGGTGGGCAAAATCAGCTGCCTGCCGTTTTGGATCACAGTTGAACCAGAATGGCAGCCAGCGACAAGCTTAGAATGATGCATGTGCACCCAAGCTTGCCATACTCAACACATGTGCACATTCCAGCTTGCACTAGATAGGATACAGCTCGCACTCTCTCTTTTCCGATCTCGCACTCGCTGCTGCAACCAGTTCGAATCTCTGAAGGCAACCCGGGCACTCCGGGATAGTGCTTTGGTAAAAACCTCGAGGTAACGATACGGACAGAAAGGTCCCCACCTTTCGAACATATCCAACCTCGGAAGAGAACACCCAATGGAGCCCGAAGTCCGGGAGAGTCTTGTGGCCGGAATTGGTCCGGAAGTGTATGCTTGCTTCACTCCCGGCGATCAGAAAATCGCCCAGCTCGAGCTCGCGATGGTGTGTCCGAGCCCCGTCCTTTCGTGGCAGGCGTGGCTTCTGGTGCATTGATAATATCGCAGCTCTTATGTCTTTGATCCGGGGCCGTTCGAGTTCGCCCGATTTGGAACGACTAGCCCAGCTCATTCATTTGGCCATGTTCGCCTTGCGCTCCTCTTTCTTTTTCGAGTATATTCCGTCTAAGAAGAATTGGGCTGACGCTGTCAGTCGCGTTGGTTTTGCGGATCCCTGGCTTCATCAGCGTGGCTTTACTTGACATGTTGCTTGTTTCCCCACTCAGCTCGTGGATCTCCCTTTCCTCGCGGTGCTACGGGTGTTCGAAAGGTTTCTTTGAAGGAGTGCTTTGGGGTGTTCAGTGGTGGAAGCCGCCCGAGCCTTGACCGGGAACATCCTCGGCTGCGTCACTCGCAGCCAGAAAACGGGGCCACACACCCGGGGAAGAATGTCGAACTCTCTCTCCGGACGAGCGGCAAGAACCGCCTGTATGAGAGCAAAACAGGCATGAATCGGTGTTCCGCCGGCTCGCAGATGGCGCGTAACCCGCCGGCCCCGACACGACCGCACATGCCTTGCTCCAAGAAATTGCATGTGCCATAGAGTTTCGCAGCGAGTCCTGAAGGCAGGGACTGAGCATGCACTGCCTGTTCGATGAGATCTTGGACCTTTTCTACAAGCCGATCACGCACAAAGAACCGCACAAAGCCACTTTGCAAGCAGGCACTAAAGTCGATGTTGAGGCCAAGGAAAGTACCGGTCGAACCCATCTGCTGCCGCTTGGCATCGGCAAAGGGGGAACCAAGGCAGGCATTGAGACTCGCAAAAGCAGCCTGGGCTGAGCCCTTGGAGGAGGCCCAATCAGTAAGGAGGGCATCGTCAAAGTACATCGAGATCAGGATGGCCAGGAGCCGCCTGCTGCCCGGCTGTAGCGATTAAAACTGGTCACCGCCAAGGGCAGCCCGAACAACAAGCCTGTATGAACCTTAAACACCGGCTCACCCCACGCCACGACACAACAGCGTGAGGAATCACCATCCATGCATGTGGCAGTGCCGGTATGCCTCCGGCCAATCCTCCCCTCCCCCCCGCCCTCAATGGCATCGTCTGCGACACGTGATAACACAATGTGGAATAAGGCGGAAAGGTTGACCTTTCACGACTCGGAGCAGTTCGGCATGACGCATTGGCTCTGTGCAAAAACCATTGGCAGCGTCCTGGAGGCTCTGCGCCAGGAGGAAGTCGTCATCCCGACCCGGCCGAAGGCTTGCCCTGACACGGTCGTTGGACTCAGCGGAATCGCTTCAGGCCAATATGCCGGTGACGGGTGACCTTGCGCAGCTGTGGATGCTGGCGTGCTCGGAGGCAAGTGTCCACTCCGGCCGACTCCGGCCCAACGCCGCTTCAGCTCACATTGATGGCACCCATCGAGCGCTCCTCAGGCACCCCCGTTCGCGAGCGGTGACCTCCGCCGCATAGCACAAATCAAGATCCAGCGCCGGGGTCTGCTCAAAGGGAGTATAGGGTACCTGGCAAGGTCACGTGAAAGCTCACAGTGTTCATCGGGACAGATCGGCAACACCGCGGTAACGCCGCCCGATGCGCCATGGCACCCATCTGCTTGTGCTGGCCCTGAGCTCAGCAGTCCGCTGCCACTGCCGCTGCTGGGCGTTTATTAAGTGTGGCACCAACGCGCCATCCCACTCCTCATCACATGCCCGACACCATAGCAGATAGTCAGTGAAGGGAGGAGAATTGATCGGAACCCAGCAAGGTGATCGGCCGGAAAGAAGGAGGTGAAAGCCGAAATCACCGCCTCCTGACACACATAAGTCATAAGGAATAACCGCTCCCACCGGCCTGGGCAGATTGGAGGCAACAGCAGCCAACAACACCCGACGACTGCGGCGGTGTGAACTGCGCGTGGGCCGGCCAGCCGCTGGCGGGTGAGGTGTTTCCTTGGGAGCGCCGGCATCAAACACCAAACCGGCCAAAATATCGCCTTCGCAAACCTGGGAAAGAGGGCAGTCACAGGCAAGGAGTTTATCTTCAAGCTGCACCAGATCCGTTTGCAAGTTGGCGACAATGTGCTCCACGTACAATGCGAGCCACTCGTCGGCGCCACAACTATGCCCTGGCACAAACGGCGATGCCCATTGGGTCACCGGAAGGAAGACGATGCGAATGGTGACCCAGTGACCCCGGCCGACATACACCACACCTGGCGGCAGGGTCTTGTCGTGCCTGAGGACCGCTGAGACTGAGACCTCCACACGCTTTTTGGGGGACCCTGGCGGCTTCGTTTGGGTCGATCGGCCGCAGGTCCAATGTAATGGCTAGCGGGGATATAGCCCATTCCCGCAGGGCTCGAGGGTCGATATCCAGCCAATTGCTCATGCCGCCCCATGCATTGCATTGGCGGGCCACGCAGGACATGTAGCTTAGCAAAACCACGCCGACATGCCCACCAGCTACAGGCAAACGCAACATGGAAAGCAAACGGGGCTGTATACTCTGCCTCCTCCTTGGAAGGAAAGATGACCTGGCCGTCAGACTCCCATGGTTGCCATTCCTCTGGGTGGTGGGTGTGGGGGTCAGTCAACTCCCAGATGTTGCGCCTGAGCCTTTGACGTTTTCGCCGTGCTCCCATGAAGTTAACAGGCATCATATCGTGCAACCCACCGCTGGCCAGAGGCCCACATCTCGGCTTCCTGCGGGATGCACCAACGCAAGCTATTGCTGGGGTTCTCGCGGATTGCACCACCACCCCGCTCGAGAATCTTCTGCTGCTCGTCAAGGACAAACCTGCAGGCACAGTTACCCTTCGAGACCCTGCGCTGATCACTAATACTCAAACCAGGCAAGCCCATGGGATGCTCATGGCTGCGGAGAGGACGTGGCGCTGGGCGGCCACTAGAAAGCTTCGGAGGAATTTCTTGGATAGCCGACTTCGTGCTGCAATCCAGGGCGGCGAACTGCAGACAAGCTTGGTCAAGGCATCCACGGGTCCGAATCAGAATGCCCGGATTCAAGGAGCATTAGGGCCGCACATGAGGTCCATCATGAGGGGAGGTGCATCCACAGATGGTTCCGGAGGTTCAAGAGGCAAGGTCCTCCGCCCCAGCCTCAACCCACCCTCACTTGCCCTTTTCACGGCACTGTGGGCCCCATTTGCGCAGCTGGAAATCGGGACACAGTTTGGTGCCATCCTTAAGCACAGCCGCCACACGTTTGCCACTAACCTTGGGTCCCTCCCCAAAGTGCGAAACCTGTGGAGCGGCTTGCGAGGCTGTGGCGCCGGTTTATTCCCCGGTGGCCTGAGCATCCCCCAGGCTACCGGACGCAGACGTCCCAGTGACCAGCCAGTGTGCATCCCGTGCCTCCATGACCTGCTTGATTATGACCCCCATGCAGTCGGGTACCTTCTCGAAGTGGGTGACCCACTCGCTGCGCTCCTCGATGTCCTTGGCCTGCAGGCACTGCAGCCGACGAGACGGGGGCAACGAACTCCACTGAAGAGGCGCTGAGGACAGACTCCTTGCACGGGTCCAACCCGGGAAGCGGGTGCACTCCCGCCATCGCATAAGCCAAAAGCAAGGTGTAAAGCTTGTCTAGGTACGTCTCCACGTCCTTCGAAACGGACTCCTCCGTTTCGATCTCCTCAGTATACAGATTATCCCCTAACTTTCGCTTGCGTTGCACTGTTGTAAGCTGAAAGTAGAGAGAGCGGACCTTCCAAATGGCAAACACACAAAGCATCCGTTTGGACAGTTCCCGAGAGACTCTGGACAGCAGCGAGTCCGCGGGATGAACCTCGGCCGGAAAACGCAAGCGATAGCGCTTCCAAAAGGCCTGCTTGACATCTCGCAACTCCACGTCCTCCAACATCGTGTCCAGGTCGGTCAGGGCCACCTTGGAACGATCTTGTTCTGAGGTAGAGAAATAGAGCCTGACCGCCGACCAAGCCCGCCGAAGCCGGGAGGTTTCCAACATGGTCTTCTCGCCCAACCCCAGTTTGGCAACCCGACGCCCCACGTGCTCCTCATTGTCAAAGAAGAACCGGAGCTCCTCCAAATGATTCAACCCTTCCGCAAGAAGCCTCGCTTTTGGATCTCAAATTAAGCACGAGGGTGTCCAAGGATGCCTTGAAATCGGTCCCGTCCCTCGGAACCAGGGCTTGCGACATGCTGCCCACCTGCCTGTCACTCAGGCCTCGGCCCCCCGCCGACTGGGTCCCTCCCAGCTGAGCTCGAATGTACCTCACTCAAGCCGAAACTCACGCGGAACACCTGCGCACGGCAGAGCAAGACAGAAGGAGGGGGGGCAACTTGCCCGACGAGGAGAAAGCAAGACCTGCACATGCGCTACTCACATGGCCAAAGCTCGCACGACAAACCCTCAGGAAACTCAAAAGACTCGCGCCCTTTTTTTGATGCTCTCGTGTACGAGGTGCGCACGAGCCGCAAATGGGCGACGCAAGGAAGGCAAAGAGATGCCCCCCAGCCGCGACGGCGGTCAGCAGGATTAAGATGCAAGGGCTGCTAGGATCATTCACGGAGCTTGCCACCTCGCACCCGCCATGCTGAAGCATTGAACGCAGCTCCCTTTGAGCCACGCAAAGGCCTCGTACTTGTCCGAGGTCCGAATATAGGGGCGGACAGCTTCCGGGCACCTTTGGCATGCATGCGATGGAAAGGGTCACTCCCCTGCCGTTTCAAGGTGCAACAAGGACGTCTGCGTCGCAACATAAGCCACAGGGAGTGGAGGTGCCGCGCCCAATTTGGTCACCCGGACTACCCTCAGCATCCACTCGGCCAGGTCCTTGTTCTTATTAAACTCAATGTCCCGGTTCTTGGATGTAGCGCTCGCTCTCGTCCAAGCTATCGCCACTCATGTGATGGATCGGAGCACAGCACCTGCTGACGCACCCCGGTGGCGCCCTGCCATGCAGTGCGCGAGGACGTTCTGCCCTTAAGGGAAGCACGGCCTAGAAGTCACTCTCCCCGCCCCTGCCTGAAATGATGTTGCACTGGCGGTGCTAGGCCCCTGAATCGCCCCGAGCCACTGGGTCCTGAGCCATAGCCGTGAGCTGCAGTGGGGAAGAGAGCCCCCGCGTCGGCATCATCCTGCCGGGCACCATCCTGCATTGGCCCACAGTGTGCCCACGGTGCTTCGCTCAGGGCGAGTGTGCGGTGGTCGCCACCCAACCGAGCCCCTGATGATGGATGTCGAAGTGGGAGTCCTGGTCGAGCTGGAGCAGCCGACACCCAGAACTCAGCCCAAGCCGAAGAGGGCCCCGAAGAGTTCGGGGGGACGACCCCCACAACCGGCGTGTTCCTCGTCCGAACCTTTGCGCCAGGGGGCCGCTTCGACTTATGGACAAACAGGCCGCTAGCCATCATCCAGTCATTGATGAGGAGTCGCGGGGCATGCAGGAGCGGTCGTGAGCTTGAGGAGCAGCATACCATTCTGAGGAAGGCCGAGCAGACACGATCATCGTACCCTCCGCTGACAGCTTATCCTGGAGGCTTGCATAAGTAGTGCACCCATGCTTCGGCCCACGGCCAAGCGGATCTGCGCGGGGAGCGCCGCCAGGAGTGCAGTGTTCCTTCCTCAAAGTGCTGGCGGCGAACAAGGTAGCTTCGGCCGAGCATGCTACAGTGGCCTGCACTTTGCGTACACTGAGGGAGCTTTTGCAGTGGCAGGTCCTCCGTGGTCGGTCGGGCGGCCTGGTCCACATCGACCTCTTAAGAGCCTCCTGCGCGACGGCACGCAAGCTCCCGCTCGTGCTTGGGCTGGGCTCCGATGGTTCGTTAAGTTGGCTGGCCTCGACTGGGACCTGAGCGATTTGCAGCCGGCTCCATAGCCGGCTCCTACTTTGGGGAGGGAGGGACCCTCACAGGCTGCTGTGGCTAAGCCGGGTATGATCGAGGACCTGGAGCATCGGATTGTGCTGCTTTATGACGCCGGGGATCTGCGTTGGTCTTGCCTCCTGGCTGATTGGCTGATTCTGGCGGCCTGCCTTCGCCACAAGCATCTGGAACGATCTTACCCGATCTGTGTGACCCAGTCGACAGCCCATTTTTTTTCGTGCCAAGGGTAAACAAGCCCATTGTTGTGGGGGCTTTAGGTGGGCGGCGCCAGCTCACTTTTTCGAGGGCCGGCTGACGGGCCCCGGCATCGACCAAGAAGTCGCAAAGCTCGGTAGCCTCCACCCCGATCGCCGCGGGTGCTGCACGCTGCCTGCGTCGACACGGTCTCAGGCACCGGTTTGCGCACTGTTTGGCCGCGGCCCTCCGAAGCTGCCCCAGCAGCGACGGCTGTCCACCAGGCTGAGCACTGCGTCATCCTCCAGGTCCTGGGACAGCTCAGACCAGGCATCTGCCACTGCGTGCCCCGCATGGTTCGCTGCCTCCTCGCTGGAAAAAAAGGCATAGGCGAAATCAGCATCTTCCACTAACTAGCCCGTGTCGCTCACGGAATGCTTGAACGGCTTGGGCAGCCAAGCGGTCCACCACAGTCTCGGCAGCCGTCCCGAGAGGCGCATCAACCGCGCCGCGTAAATGCCGGACATTGGCCCGACAGCAATCGCTGCTGCGAGCAAAACCCCTATCCTACGAGCATGAGGTGCAGCGGGACAGGCAGTCAGTGCATGTTGGGGCTTGGCATCTCCGGCAAACGAAGCATGAGGGAACGCCACAACTCTTGCAAGGTCAAAACAGCGCCGCCTCATGTGCCTCACCGGCCTCAACCAACTCACGCAAGCGGGCTCGAAACTCCAAGAGCGCGGCTGGATGAAGCAGCTGCTCCTCGGTATGAACCGCCAAGCGAGCAACTGCATATTGCATCTCGGGTCACTCCCGACAAACAGGGTCACTCCCTTGTCAGCGAAATTAAGGGGTCAACTCCCCTTGCAAAAACCCAAAATCAGCTGCCTGCCGTTTTGGATCACACGTGAGCTAAAATGGCAGCCAGCGACAAGCTTAGAATGATGCATGTGCACCCAAGCCTGCCATACTCAACACATGTGCAAAGAAGACTTTGTGTGCTTTCCCGGACCAAATGCAGACCGTATATACGTTGTCAATATTATGGGAACCCTTGGAATTACAGGCAATCGTCAGCTGCAGTGGCATAGTCTGCAACAGGTATTCGACCTGACAAAACTGCTCATCTGAGACGGAACCCAATGCAACGTCAAATCTCAGCCTGGCAAGTGAGGCAATTGAGGCGCAAAGTTCCAATACCTTCTGTTGCCAAGGCACATGTCCTTTTTCGATGCCCAAGGCCTCGTTCTGGGACTGGAGAGTCGTGGCCAAGTCGTGCACCTTCCCGTCGTGCAGTCTTGGAGCTCTTGTATAGATTACGATGCGGCTTGCTGGTGCACTCTGGCGAGTGAGGCGGCGTTTCAGGCTATTCCTGAAGAAATCAGCTTCCGAAAGAGGCCTTGTTGAATCCGAAGCAGTGCAGGTGCGAGCCTTGCCCTTCATGCCGGTGGGCTTCCGGGAAGCACCTTGCACTAGAGGGGTCGGATTACCTAACCCGTCCCAAGCCGCCATTGCATGGCTTCCCAAGAAGTCCATTGGCAAGAATCGCCCTCTGCGGGGGCAGTGATGCACCACCTATGGAACTTGCTCACTAGAGCTCTTGTCGATGAGCTCTGTGTCAAATTTTGACAACTTCGAAGCCGAACTCACAAGTTCAAAAGCGAACCTCGATTCTGACTCCCGCAGGGGCGAGCTTCGATGTTGAGCTTTGCTCATGTCTGAATGACAGGCCGTTCTTTGCAAGTTTGTCCGACGTCTTCATGCTCAGCCCAGCTTGGACTCTAGCCTCGCGCATGTGTCTTGCCCATATCACTTCGAAGGCTCCAAAACATCTGGAACCAACTTTTTGTATCGTGTTCGAATTCCCAAAGGCACATTCAGCGGGGTCTCTTAATGAACATGACCGTGCCAAACAAGCGCTGACTAACAGTCACATCCCACGGAGGTATCACTGCTACCCCACTCCAGCCAAGCTTCTCATGATGCTATCTGTCCTCAGCTAGAGCCGTCTGGCGAGGGTGCGACTTCATGTTCACATCAAGCAATCCACACATAATTGCACTTCCGTTTGTATGTTGCGTCCACCCTTTCCGTCAGGAATCCCAGCCGGTCGTGAATGTCTGCGTGTCTGCGTGGTGTCAAGCTCTAGAACACCACTGGCAACGCTCTAGATAAATAGTGGTAAATAGTCGCTGCATCACTTCTGAAGAGCTACAGTAGCATCTGCATGTGCGCTTTGGCGTGCAGTGTGCCGGCGACCAAGTGGCAGGATGCTAAGTACAGCTGGTGTCTTTGGACCACGTGCATCCAAGGTTCATGGTCGTGTCTCAGGACAAGCACTTGGGCACAGGACTTTGCAACAGCGGGCGCACGCTTCGAGCCAAAAGGCTGCAGCATGTTATGTCTTGGAGACTGTGCAGCTATCGAGCTCGTTCCTGTCGATGTCACGATGTACTCTCCACTGAGCTGGTTGGGGGCTTTCTTGAATGAAGGTCTTTTCTGGCCTTTGGTGCATGCACTGCGCTTGATCATGCAAAGGCTTTGCTGTTGATTCGGTCTGACTCTACGGGCGATAACTGCTTCAGGAGACCTCTATACCCTGTTGCAGTAAGGTCCCAGAACACCTCGATCGCCCACCGCGGCCATGCCATCTTCAATTCCTTTTCGCCCAGAGGCGGTGGAGTTGTGTGCCATCACCGAAGCCCGGCATGTCGACAAGATACACAGGCCTGTGAGCATTTTTCGCCAATCGTTTGTAGATTATGCATGCAATACTGCCCATTTGAGACACTATATACCCAAAGTACCTGGCAATCGTATTATCGAAACAACTATACCCAGGCCTGAAACGCAGGTCCGAGTCAGGATGCAAAGCGCAAAGCACTTCGTCCGTCCGCCCCTCCTGTCACGGAGAATGGGGACCGGAGGGGCTCGTGCAAGTGAGCACGTGTTGAGTGGGCTCTGGGTGCTACTGCGAGGGCCAGGCCAGCTTGGCATGGACGGTGCTGAGATCTACGCGGCCCACTAGGGCCTAACTCGAACGGAAACTCTGACAGAAGGTTACGTGCAGATCCAACGGGACTGGGAAAGTTGAGAAAGAACTAAACACTTTGAGAAAAAGCGGCGACATGTTCGACACCGAAAAGCGGTTTCCAAAGCGAAGCATCGCGATCGAAACTTCAAGGATTTTCACAAAAAAAGATTCAGAAAGCCAATCGAAACAGAATGGTGATGGGAAAGGAGGCACGCCTTGTGAAAGGGACCATGACGAAAGAGTGCAAACTCTTTCAGAAGCGATGGTTGTAAGCGCGGTTCGAACGAGACTATGGCATTCGCACCTGTTGAGCGCGTGGCCTCGTTGAAACCGAGGACCAAGCTGATTCCGTTTGAACTGGACTGCACGCTTCAACCTGCACACCCCCGTACCTTGGCACTTGCAATCCATGTAGCTGAGGCTTACAACCATGCCCCCGCGAGTGGTATCAGTTTCTATGGCAAGATAGTCGCCAGCTCCGCCTCCGAGAGGCCAGCCTTCAAATACGAGAGGCCAAACACCTGCGGAGTGCGGTTCGACATGACATGGAGCGGGCTTTTCTTGGAGGCCCCGTCGTTTCGTGCAGGCTCGTGATTCCTTTTTCTTAAACGAGGAAGTCACCGAAACGAAAGCTGCACGAACTGCACTCAACCTTCAGCAGAAGCGACCTCGCAAGTGAGAAAATGAAGCACGGCCCTGGATCTGCAATCCAAGCTTTCTCGCACTGGCCGGCCTCCCGAAAAAATGTGGTCTTGCCGGTGTCGGGTGAACCCGCAGTGACCAGCAATTGCACTCTGGCCTAGGTGGATCGCTTCTCGGGTTGATAGATGGACCAGAATTTTAGAATTGGAGTAGAACATGCATTCCTTGACGGGTCACAACTCCAACATACTGTAAGTGTGCCTTGTGCATGTTAGGTGGCTTGTTGAACCAGCCACTCACGAAGAGTAGCACCAACCGTGGCCACAGCGAAGGGGTTTGAAAGATACTATTTGGCTACCCTGCTTCCAGCAGCAGCAATCCTAATCGATCCCGACAGGCAGCTCACCGTGCTGTTCGAAAGCTCATGAGCAGAAGCATGCAAAGCCAGCAGCCAATAGTGAATGAGAGTAAGTTGATGGCGTGTAGCGAACGTAAAAAGCTACTCTGGTGATCCCGAGAAACCGCAAGAGCTGGCAGATTAAGTCTGGCCGTCTGATGCTTGGCGTGAACGGAGTGCATGATCTGTCTCATGTGCTTATAGTGGCTTATAGCAGTCGGTCCCAGACTTTGTTAAAGCTTGGACATGAGCACATCCGGGCCACTGTCTGGACAGCAATGACTTCGGACTTCGGCGCCTACTTAATTTCTTGCTGTGCTTTGCGTTCGTCCAGGCTCCCAAAAAGTCTTGAAGCAAGGCTGAGCATTTCGGGTGTTTGATCTGAAGTGCTGATGTCTTTCCCGGAGCAACACCACTAACCCGTAGCCGTCAGACGCTCGGGCTAATGATGCGAGACGGGGCCCCTTGATCTCGATACCACAGTACACGGAAATCCAGGAGACTTGCACCATGTATGCTTGAAGCTGGTGCCGGTTGAAAAGAGGCTCGGTGATATAGCCCGCAAAGCCCACTGCACACATCTGCATACAACAAACCGATGACGGCTTTGCCATGCTCAGATGGCCTTGCGTCAACGTGCGCTAGCAAACGGCCAGAGTTGGGAAGCCAAGAAAACTGAAGAGCCCCCCCCTGAACTCCTGGCATGTCGAAATTGCAGGCTAGGGAGCCAAATGAAGCCGCATCAGCGTTAGCAGTGCCAAGGCTCGATCCCCTGCCTTTGGTACAGCTCATCAAAATCTCTCTCGCTAGTCATGTCACAGCTATTTGTTGCTTTTTGTCCCTCTCCCTTCCTGGCTCGCTCCTTTTGTACCGTGCTGCCCAAGCACACGGGGTCAACACCGCAGTCGGGCGAAACCCAGCGACTGGGAAAAGACATTTTGCTTGGGCACTACTATGCACTGCTGTCTCGTCTTGGTCTGGCCTCTGTTTCTCCGTCTGTGCTTGAATGTGGCTCAGGAGTTCTAGCCCCTGGAGAGGCAACAAGTGCACCGTGGGCTTACGGCATCGTGTTGACAGAACATGTTGTTGAGGAAACGGGAGATACTATCGTGAACGAGAATGGAACAAAACTCGGCCCGGCAGATTTGCAGGGGGATTCGGGCTTTATTGCACCAAGGCCCAAGTTACATGTGCATCTCTGGGACGCTTTTGGAGAGCTGCCTGCAAAGGGCTTCCAGGATGCCCTAGCACTATCTCAGGTCGGCGCGACCCAGGCCCGCCCAGCAACCATGTTAGTGGGTCAGCCGGCAACTGAACTCGTTGAACCATGTCGTCTTGCTTCGCTTTATCCCATCTCATACGGGAAACCCCCTTCGAGCAGGCCATGCTACAAACAAAGCACCACAAAGCAAATTTGCGCCGCTCTGGTCGGTGCTGGCAGATGTACTCTCAAGCGCTCGTTAGCCTCCTCGCAGTCATCGCTCCGCGCGAGGGTCCCTTCCTGATTCTGGAAAGGGCTGATAGGACAGGAACCATGGCTCATTATGTGTGTAAGGATTGGTTGACAACTCTGGGACTGCTTCATCAGCCTGCGACATGCAAGCCGCCCTCCATGAGCTGTAAGCAAATCTCTGTGCTTACCCAGGCATTACTTTGCAAGTAGCCTTGAAACCCAAACCTGAACCAGCTGAAACAACAGAACGACAGCTCGACCAAGGATAGTGGAGATGTTTCACCGCAGCAGCCCCACCTTGCCGGTATATGGAAATCCAAATTCGCAATCCAGGCCGGAGCACATCCAGCTGCTCACAACAGGAGCGGAAGCTGTGCCAAGCATTCCTAATGGAGCGACAGCCGCGTGGTGTCTGTGATGTTGAAGGTTCGAGTGGTTCCGGGCTTGCCATAAGGACAGGCAGCGCCATTGCTTTTGATGCGGCACGGGTTTGAAACAAACCAGCACCAACACACAGTCGGTTGTGGCCCTGTTTCAAGTCTCCGGTGTCTTCTTCATGAGAGCTGAGAGCACTCTTCATGAAACATTACCCAGGCCCCCAGGGAGACCTGCAACTACAGCTGGATGCTAACCCCAAAAAACCCAGAACCATGTTTAGATTCAAGCTCAGCGGCCCGCATGCCCCTCCAGCTCGCCAAGGACCCTCAAAGGCTTTGCAAACACGAGGGTCACCACAGAGAAGGCCACCAGCCTGAAAAAAACAAGCCAGTGCCCCGTAACAGAACCGTACGGCATTTCGGAGACGAGTAATCCCTTCCCCCTTTTATTGAACACCCCCCTAATAATAAAAAAACACATTGGACCCAAGCCTCCCGAAATCATCCCTGCCCTTCAAAACCTATTCGGAATTAGGGGGGTCAGAGTTGAAGGTTGAGGGGGTAGCCTCTCTGGTTGACAGCTGTCGGT
>CAJNJA010039198.1:9517-27017 GCA_905231915.1 Symbiodinium necroappetens | reverse complement strand
GGGAGTCCAAGAAGTATCGGTATTCGAACATTCCAAATTGCCAACTTCAACTGGGCGGTAGTTGAACAAGGATAGAAATTTGAAAATCCCAAATTGCCACCTGAACTAGTTCAACAGGCCCAGGTTCACACTGCCATCTTGGCGCAAGGCAGCAAAAGCTCGCATAGAGCCGCGAAGGAGCCGGATATCGTGGAGCTGTTCCTGGACTTTCCTGCTATCCCCCCCGTATGCTGCAGCGCCCCACGTCACGACCGTTCCGTCCTTTCGCAGTGCGGCGAATGCCCCTGTGCTGCCCTCTACGGACTGAACATGCTGCAGCCTGTCGGCGACTGCAGAGCTGTCTGCTCCCATCATGCGGTCTCCCCAAGTGACGACTTGCCCTCGGCAGGTGACAGCGGCGAAGGCAGCGCTGGTGGACGAAATCCGCACAATGTCAACCAGCTGCCTCTTACACTTACTGCAATCCCCACCGGAGCGTTCGTCGCCCCAGGCAACCACTGACCCATCATCTCGGATGGCTGCAAAAGCTGCATAGGAGGATTCCACGTGCTTGACATTGCGGATCTGATCTCGTGGAAGCAGGCACAGGCCTCCAAAGTTACCAGCACCCCACGTAATCACTTCGCCGTCGTTGCGAAGTGCGGCGAAGGCCGAATGCGAAGCCCTGACATCCCTGATGTCATGGAGATCATGGCTCACCTGCAGCTTCTCCTAATTTAGTGGCCGTCATATTTGGGATAGGGTTTTGGGGTATACTGTAGTGTAAACGAAAACGGACTACTACAAGGGGATATGTTTATTAACTACTCAGGCTTTAAAGATATAGTTTGAAGGAACCACTGCGCACACGCACTGATTGCAATATAAATGTTAAGTGTCAACAAGTTTATACCATGGCACGGTAACTACTTTTTCCTGTCAGAGCACTATGCACCGGTCCAATGCACAAACGGTGTTGCAACTTACACTTGCACGTGCACAAATTACGATAGAGTCCATGAGAGTTCAGTGCGCAAGTGACAGAAGCAGTTTTCGTGCTTCAATGCTTCGTTGCTTAGATGTGGGAGGTGGACGGTTTGGGGATACCTGTAATACTAGATTCGGGCCCCCTCATTCTGCGAAACTCCCATTTGAGCGGCCGTGATACGCGAAACTCATGTTGTAATTACAATTTTTGTTTGTCTGCTTATGTATCTATGTTTATATCAGCACATTAACTGCACGTATCTGCTGTGCGATTAAACCGATTTCGACGAAGATCCCACCTTCGAGCTGTCTCCGCCCTCGGAATCATCTCCCCAGGTGATCACGGTCCCGTCTTCCCGAACAGCGGCACTAGCAGCATCGCCGACACACACGTGCTTCACATGCCAGAGCTGATCCTTGACAGCACTGCTGTCGCCTCCGTACCTAGTGCTGTCTGTCATGTGAGAACATGTATAGTGAACACTTGAAAATGCAGACACGGTCTCTTGAGGACTGGGGGCGACGAAGAAAACAAACAATGGGAAATGCTGTGTTTGGAGGCTGCGCACATGGACAACCCCCAGGTGAACACGAAGCCGTCGCTCCGGCTTACCTTGGCTGCGTTCGTACATAGCTTCAAGTAAGTGGTGCAAATGTCCGCAGAACCATACTGGCTAATTGAAAGCACTGCTCACCCCCAAGTCAACATAACATAGTTTGGATGCTGCTAAAAACGAAAACCAATAGCTACCCCAAGCCTATGACCCAAAGAATACAGGACCCACACCTCTGGCCTATGTACAAACCATTCCCACAAACCCGTGCCATGTCGCTGAAGAAGCCAAGCTACCGCGAAGGCACTGCCAGCCGGGCTCGACCACACCAGGACATGGCGAGCTACGGCCGTGAGGACATCTCCCTCCTGCGAAGAGATGCCTACACATTGTTTCAGGCTTTAAGTGTGGACAGCAGGGGCAGAATGAAGTCTTGGGACTTGGGAGGTTCTCGGCCTGGACATGGCGAAGAACGAGAGTCTAACGATCAGATCAGGTGAGCACCCAGCAACGATTTCGTTGAGTGTCAAATTCTAAACCGTAAACATTAGACCAACGGTTGCGGCTGTGCTGGAGGTTGCTTTCAGCTTCAGTCGCTTAGAATCGCAGCAGGGCCACATGGTCTGATGGTAACCACTATACTTATACGTAGCCTCCTCGGCCCAAAGAAAGCCGAACACGAGCAACGCATTGAAATCTAGGAGCCGATGCGCGTATTTGGGTTCTCTATACCAGGACCTTCCTAGGACCACGTATTTGAAGAACTTGCTCATGCGGTCTACTGGACGCCAAGAGCCACGTGCCCAAAGTCTGCCACATCAAAGATGCTAGATTCTTGCTGCGCGGCTTTAGACTACAAAAGGGTGCAAGTTTGAGGCAGCACAGGACTTATTTGACCCGTATTATGCCTCCCGCCACACAAGAGTACCGCCTATAGAGTTGCAACCCTCTACAGTTTGCACCACATTGGGTGTTTAGTTTCGCTGAAGCCTTTCTTGCGACTTTGATTTGCTCTCTGTCTTTGTGTTGCCCGCGACACGGCTTTCAAGCATCGGAAACGAAGGGGCACTCGCTTCGCTTGACCCGTGCCTTTGTTGTCTGTGGGGTATTGGGTACAACTTGCTACTGCATTCGAAGCCCCCAGAGCCATAGACTATAAACCTAAACCCTACATCCAAGGCCCTGTGCCCCATCTTAAGTTCTCAGAGGTGGGGGGTTGCCGTATTCAGGATTTCTTGCAGCAAGGGTCCTGATTTTCAGATCTAGCTTATGATCCCCAATCATTCTGAAACTTTCATTTCAACTTGCCAGAGCCCTTAAACCCCAGGCTCCCATTTCGCCCCCAGTCCTGCAGGCCACTCTCGCCAACAGTCGACTCGTCAAGCAAAACCTCCGGGGCCACTCTCTAGGCGCCTTAATCAATCGTTGGAGTAGGGCTTATGCTCTCGAGGGTTTAGGGTTAAGGGGTTTTTTAGTAAAAATAGGGTCCTTTTAGGTTTCTTTCAGCGGGCGTTTAGAATGTAGCGGGCCTGAGTGGTTAGAAGAGGGTTTTGGAGTGCATTATACGTACAGTCGCAGCCTTGAGGAATCATAAGAACAGGGTTGTGGAGTATATTAACCTATGCTGCTTCAAATAGGAGGTTTAGGGAAGTAAGAGTAGGGTTTTGGAGTATATTACACTATGTTTCCAAGGGGAATACTTGGGGAATGATGTTGGTTTTTATTCAAGCTGCTATATTACGACCAATGCGATGACGAGGGCCGGGTCAAGAGCCTTTATCAGTTGCTACACGGGTTACTGTAAATCAGCTCCTGCGGGGTTTAGGGGTTTAGGGTAGGGCTTCCTGTTAGGGTTTAGAAACAAGGGTCCGAAAGAGCTCAAACTATACAGCCCTACAGCCCGAAATGGCTAAAATCCAAAAGTCCTAAATCCGAAATACCCAAACTCCTACACTCCTGAACCCTAAAGCGCTATACCGCACTCAAGACTACGGCACACCCCAAACTTCAGATCTTCGGGCCGAGCGAGATCTCGGAGTCTCGGGCCGGGGCTTTGCGGTTTTAGGGCTTAGGGTTGTTTTGCCTCCCACCTAGCGAGGACGAAGCCCGCATTGCAGGGTACAGTCGGAAGTACAGGTGAGTCGTAATGCAAGCATCATCTGGCTTGACATCATCTGGAAAGGAAAGCTATACAAGCTGAAGGTTCCCACATCACACTCACAAGCATGCTGTCTGTTGCTACTGTTCAGCTCGGGACAAAGTGTGCACAAAGGCGAAAGGGTACACAGCGAGACTAGTCTGGCGCCTTTGTTCTCAACAAGGCTTCCTCACTCATTGAAGTATTCCCCAAGTCAGAATTATTCACCGGCAACGATTTGCAGAAGAGTTCGATCTGTTCGGTCTGTTGTTCCAGTATCTTCGTCTACAGGTCCCAATACAGAGACAAGGTAAGAAAGACGCGTTCAGAGGCACAAGCCATCCCATCCAAGCACGCCAACTGTATAGGTAATACCGGCTGTCAGGTTCGCTACGACCAGTTGGGGAGCGCTCCGAAAGACAGCAACAGATTGTACTCATCATGAACCAACGTGGCACAAACTTTGGTCCCCCAAACATCAGCAGGCAAAAGTAGCTTCAACCACCAGCTCATCCCATTTTCAGAGTTTCTGTAGCTTCAGCTGTTGTTGCCCAGGGTTTCCCCGAAGTGTGTCTGTCTGCTCTAGAAGTGCTTCTCAGTCATCAATCGGTCGGATGCTGCGTCAGCCGCAAACTCGACTGGCAGTACAGAGCTTCCACAAATCCAGCCATCGAAAGTGGGGGAGCTTGCAAGCTGCCTGTAGGCCCAGAGAAAATGCAGACCAAGCCATCCAGAGTCTCATCAAGTCACACGGCCATGAGGGCCATGACGCAAGGCAAGTGACGTCACCGAAAGGAAGACATCGCGAACAGCTCTAACCCAAGGTGGTCCATGGAAACATGTCACATGTCATCCCTGAAGCAGCAGAGCGGTGACATCGGTGGCGGAGACGTTCGTGGGAGTGGAAGTTCAGGAGGCGGATCTTGAGCGAGTGGCCGGTGTCCGGACGCAGTGTAGGCCTTGACTTGTGGGGCCTGGTGACGATACGACGCAGAACGAGATGAAAGTGAGAGCCTGATGATGATGAACTGGTCTCGAAGACACGAGGCAGGCATGAATTCCTAACTAAGCACAAGCATCACAAGCGTCAAATTAAGAACTCAAGAATTCAGGGCATGCACTAGTAGGTACGCACGAGAACTGTGAGAAGCATGCACATGCTGCTAAGGCATTCCCTCAAGTTGTGTGCATATGCAAAAGTGCGTGCGAAGGCATTGTATGGACGCGATAACCAGCATGAACAGCAGTGCATGTAGATTTGAGCTGCCGAAGCATCCACACAGGTCTGGATGAGTGCTCATCTCTCTCGGCCTGGCTGGTGCGCATCCTCCACAAAGTCTTTTATCCCAGTGCTTGGTCAGTCGTTCGAGCTCGCTAGCCGCTAGCCTTATAATTCATGGCCGGCTTGAGCCTGAACAGCCTGGATGACTGGCGTCGCCGCCACTGCAGGCTTCGACTCAGGAGGTTCAGCGTTTAGGGTATGGAGGGCTTCGGCGTTGTAGTGGTTTGGGGGTTTTAGGGCTTGAAGGTTTTACGGTGCTTGGGTTTATGGCTTGTTTATTTGATGCCAGGCGCCGGGGCAGGCAGTATAGTGGCGAATGTTTTAAAGAGGGTATGGCGGGGAGGGGGTATGTCTTGACACGCATAGATCGATCGGGAAAAGATTCATATTCAGACCCCATATTAGTGGCAAAGCTCGCCATGCAAATGCCACCCAGCTTCCTGGAGCCCTAAATTCTGAGCACGAAATCAAAATTCTCACCGCCAACATATCATGAGACACCAAACTCAATGCCAGCGCGTGCTGGCTTTGATGCTTTGCCCACCTTCCTCTCGGGGTGAACCAGGCCTTGCAGCTCAACAACCGGGCCAGCATTCATTTAGTGTCCCAGCAGGGTCCTTTACAGTCCCAGCCTCACATCTAGATCTGCAAATTTCTCTACTTCTCCGAGCCTTGGAATGGAAACTTGTGAGAGCATATTCTCGACTCCATTTCAATATCAACATCATGAAAAGATTCAAGGCTTTGGTATGTTCCTCCAATTCCCGGCTTCCCGCACCCGTAAGGTCCAGGATTTCGGGTTGGGAAGTCTTCGCGACGCCAAAACTCCAAACCTGATCAGCCTAAAATCCCTTCTCCTAGCTGTAGACCATTAAGAAGCTCCTCAACACCAAATAGGCTTAATCTAGAGACCATAATAATTAGAATAAGCTTGTGGGGTATATTGTATTACAATTATGATAGGGAACCCCCCCCCCGAATAGCATAGGTAATTATTTAGGCCACTATGCCAAGCCCCATGCTTGATCTTTCATGCCTGGAGCTTTCAAACAGTTGATGGGACAACCAAGGAGCCCCCTTGAAGTCCACCTACATCTTAGTCTTTGGACATGAGGATATGGCCCATCAGGCTGAGAGTGAAGCGCACAGGTTACAGAGGGTAGGGCTGGGTTAGGATGAAGGCTGCTTTTGGTCTGGTTTTTGTCTTGCTCATCGGGTTGAAGCTTCAAGAAATTGGGGGATTTAGCAGTGGCTCCTGCTCCCGATGAGCACCTAACTGCTAAACCCTTTGCCGGGGCCGCCATTGTTCTACTAGAATGGGGTTTCGGGGTGCACTATGCTTACTGGAAATACTAGAAAGGATCGTGAAGGAACAATACCACGCACAGTTGGTCCGGCCCACTAAAACCCTAAACTAGCCGTAAACCAAAACCGGCTTCTTGTCACGGAATTTAATTGGAGTTAGCACACTAGGGATCTATGCAAATAATCTGGTCAAGTTCCCTGACAAGAGCCCTAAACCCTAAACCCGGAGAAAAGCAGCCCAGAAGCTTCGGATACCCGTCTGAAGGGCTCTTTGCGCTTGCAGCTTGAGATCCCTGCTCCGCGAGGAGGGTTCGGGGTTTAGGGCTGAGCAGGGGGAGGAGATAGCTTGAAGAGTTCATGATGGTATAAGTAGGCTGAAAGAAGTAGCTTTTTATTGCCCTGGGGTTTAAGCATTTTTTCGTTAGTCAGACGAGTACTCCGATAAGAAACAATGAACACACAACTAGTATAGTACGTCATACACGCCACTCTATAAATGATATGCAAGAACAAGCATGGTATCAAGCATGCACCCCTGATTCTTAAGGAGCAGGCTTCGATCTCGCAAGATTCGGGCTGATCTGGGTGTGTTGTGAGACGCGGGTATGAGTAGCAGCTAAGCCGCAAGTGGCATGCGCGAAGGGGTTGCAGAACAGTAGTTTTCAGCGGTTACGACTTCAGATGAGGACAGAGTGCAGCTGCTCGGAACCATCGTTTCGGCCCGAAGTCGTAAGGTTGCAGCCTTCATGGCTCTCGGTCTCGCATCTATGGTTCCATTGCCCTGGTTGAGAATTGGCTGCCAGTAGCATTGCAATGATTACCTTCCTCGATTTCATATCCCCATCAGGCTTAGACTGGCATCCTGAAATCCGCAAGTACCTTTCTCCCTCCCTGATCTCCTGATTTTGGTGTCCGTGGTGGCCGGCAGCACAGCAAGCTGGCCGCTGAGAAGGGTCACCGAAACGGACAAAGCCATGGCCGAAAAAAACAGTGGCGTGCGAGGCAGGGCTACAATGGGCTATTGGGAGAGCAGGAATAACAAGTTCCAGCCCCACACAACAGGAATTCCCCAAAGATCTGACTCCTAATTAAACCTTGGAACCAACCGTTGTACCATCGGCACAGCATTTCTCCCTGAATACTAGGAAGGTTTAATATCAGAAGCCCTATATGCTGAAAGCCAAGAACGCCCTTTGAGTTCGACCCGGTTGCTGAGTTTGCTTGGGTCTTTGGGTTAGGGTTTAAAGTTTAGGGCTTTGAACTAGAGCTTCAGAGGCTGGAGGTGAGAGCACAACAGCTGTGGAAGAGGGCAGCTAGACAAAACGAAGCAGAACTCCGAAGATGTGTCGGTCAGACCTTGCCCTTGTACACTTTGATGCTGGGGGCTCTGGGCTGTAATTAGAGGGTCATGCGACCCGATGCCAAGTCTATTCGGCCCAGAAAATGCTAAGAACCCCGAACTCACCCAAAACCCTTCCCGCAGGCGGATAAGGCTCTGCTGGCCCTGCAAAACCACACAGCAGAACAACCAAGACCGAGCAGCTTAACTTGTAGATATCTCAATCTCACACCGAAGAAGCAAACTCTGAACACCCAAGGCCCCAAGTCCCAAACCTTAAACCCTAAACGTTTGAAGATACGGGGGGCCCCGACCCGCGGCCGAGATCAGTGGAGCCGCGCAGACTAATGCAGGGGTCTCATCAAACTGAGAAGTGAACTTGTGAAGAGGGTGCAATTGGCGTACTGAGCCTCTTTGTTTTTTTTTGTTGCTTTTGTGCGTGGGTGGGTGTTTGCACGGGTCTTAATGTGACTTGCATAAGGTCTTGGGGCATATTCTAGCGGAAATCTTTCGATCTATGCATAAGGTAGATAAGCGGATACTATTCCGAGCATTTTCAACTCATGTAACTTTCAAAAACCCGTACAAAGTCCTTGCGGCACAAGCATCCAGCCTCCGAGCAAAGCCCAAAGAGCCCAACGAAGCTTGAAATGACATTCAGCATTCGGGGTAGCGGGAGAATCAGTGGGTGGTAGAGTGTCTCAGCCACTATGACTGAAGCTCTTGAGATCCAGACTCCACAGTGCCAGAGCCGGAACGGTGTCGTGTCATGGAGCGGTCGAGGTACCTAATCAAGGCCCGGGGATGGGCCTGGGATGATGCTTTCAAGTTGTTGAGGGCAGTTAGGGCCTCCAGAATAAAGTTCAAGACAGTAGAGTTTAGTCTGGGCCTTGGCAGATTTGAACCGATCCAATGACCATCCCAGTCATTTTCGGGCTTGAGATGTGGAATCTGGCTGGCTGCCGCAGACTCCAGGGTTCAGTCAGTTTGACAAATTTGAGTGGTCGTAGTGATTTAGGAGACATTGCTTCCGCCTCACTCTCACACTCTCACTCACTCAATCCCTCCCTCCCTCACTCCCTCATTCCCTCACCCCCT
Source organism: Symbiodinium necroappetens (assembly GCA_905231915.1). NCBI lineage: Eukaryota > Dinophyceae > Suessiales > Symbiodiniaceae > Symbiodinium > Symbiodinium necroappetens. Next base: position 18,336 of record CAJNJA010039198.1, on the reverse strand, counting down.
CACTCCCTCACTCTCTCACTCTCTGACTCACTCTCTCACTCACTCGCTCACTCACTCAATCAATCACTCCCCCGCTCGCTCACTCACTCACTCACTCACTCACTCGCTCGCTCGCTCGCTCACTCACTTCACTCATTCCACTCACTCCACTCACTCCACTCACTCCACTCAACCCCACGCACTCCACTCCACTCCACTCAACTCAACTCCACTCCACTCCACTCCACTCACTCACTGACTCATTCACTCAGTCACTCAGTCACTCACTCACGCACTCACTCTCTCTCTCTCTCTCTCGATCGCTCGCTCTGCCAGGCATTCGAAACGTCAAGACTGAAGATTGCGTCAGCCTAACCTCTAAAACCCTCCAAACCCGAAATTCCTAAACCCCAGGGCCCCAAATTCCTACACCTTAGAGCCCAACTTGAAAACATCCTACACCCGGACTACCACTTGCATAAACTAGTGGCCTTTCGGCTCCGATGTGGTGCCCGTTTGCCCGTTTGACGAAAGATTGACAGTTCAGGGTCCGAGGTAGACAGATCATTCATCTAGACTTAGGTTTCCTGGCTCCTGTTGTTGGTGCTATGTCAAAAATGATCATTTTTCATCCATATTAGGTTTTACTATAACAAACATGTACTGTAAAGGTGTATCCAACAAGGACCCAGTTTTAGGATTGAAGGCTCCAGTCCACCTGTACCATTTTTTGTGTCGCCAAGGTGCACGTCAGAGAAGGTTCTCAAGTACTCTGCCGCACCTGCACCCCAAAACCCAGCCCGTGAAAGCCAGGGTTTCCAACCCAGGTGCTAGTCACCGGCCCTTTTACCAGGACTCTACGCTGAACCCAAATCCTAAGTGTAGCAGCCTAGTCCCGCGGCGGCTCGTGGAGTCAGATGTCTTTGCCCCCAAGGTTGGCGGTTTGGTTGGGCCCTAAAGCCTAAACTCTGCATCCCTTCACTCCAAATCTTTTCATGCTCCTGTCGCCGGGGTTGCCTCTACCCTCCCTGGAAAACCCTGTAGCACCCATAAGCCTCATAGGGCCATGGGGCGCCTGTTACCAGTCACTTCTGCTCTTTCAGACAAGGCTTGAAGGCTTGGTGGTATACGAGTCAGGGACAGTCAGGGCGCCAAGCAGGAGTTTCGCAGGACTAGGGACACACAACTTGGGCTGCAGAGGATGGATTCTTCAGGGTAGTATATGGGTTTTAAGTGGCAAGCTCTAGCGCTTCAAAAAGCATCCTAGGTTCTGCTTCTATGTGGGATTTCATACGGTTACGAAAACCTTGATTAAGGTCCGCCCTATATACTGAATCAAGGTTCGTTTTGGGGGTCGACATTAGCGGCAATTAAACAACACAGGCACCTGCAAATCCTCGCTCGCTGAACCCCAATACCTTAAAGCCCGCAGCCATACCAACCCTATCTTCGGCAGCTTGGGATGTACTGAAAGCCCAGCAGCGTTCTTTTGCTTTGGCAACGTGGTTGTTTTGCACGATGTTGCTGAGTATGATCGTCTGCGTGACCTGGAGGCCAGCAATTCGGTGATTCAGGGTCAAACCCAAGTCTGTCAGATCGCACATGCCCCAGCTTCGTCTCTGCATGCCAACTGACCCAACGCAATCGAAAGAGAAAACACACACACACACAGAGACACACACACACACACACCTCACCTTGCGGCACAACGCTTACAGAACCCGCAATAAGCGAAGCCCTGATCACCTAATTGCCTCAGGGCTTAATGCTTCGAGTGCGTTCGTTCTGTTTATGGAGTTCAAGCTAAATGAGGGTGTGGCGTTCAGGGTTCAGCTTCGCTTCTCCCGAAACAGTCTGCGCCTGGTTCGGTGCGCTGGGGTTCGGATGCAGCTCGATCCAATAGATCTCGGTGGCTCTGTGCATCCGAAGGCTTGGAAGGTCTTGGGGCTTGGGCTTCACCCCTAAACAGATTGGGTTGTTCTCCCTCTCCCTCTTTGTCTCTCTTCTTTCTCTCTCTCTCTCTCTCTCTCTCTCTCTCTCTCTGTCTCGCTCTCTTCACTCACGGACTTACTCACTCACTGCTCTCTGTCTCTCACTCTCTCACTCTCTCTCTCTCCCCCCCCCCTCCCTCCACACACTCACACCCAGAGCTGCCTACAGAAACCCTGTAGAAAACCTATACATACAAGGCAAAGACTTGTGTAGACAACTTCTTAACACCCTAAACCCCAATGATTCACTTATCTGGGTTAGGGTCTGAGTATGTCCAGAAAGCCAAACCCATGACGTGGAGCAGTCAAAGCCAACCTAAACCAACTGCTGTCGAATGCGGGGAACGGCTTGCAGCCTCAGGCTCAGCAGGCGGCCCTAAACCCAAACGAAGCTTCTGCGACGACTGCACAAGGGTTTTCGAGCTCTCTGCCCAAGGCTTCTTGGACGAGTTCAGAACTGATACACAGTTTGGTCTCAAAAAGCAGACAAAACGACGTAGGAAGACAAGCCGAGGCGCCAAAGACGCATCTTTGCTGATCGAGAGTTCCTCCTGGGCTGCGGGTTGATGGACTCTATAATGGAGTTAGCTGGCAGGCAAGGATCAGGCGCAGCACACGATGGCAGAGCCCCAATTGCCAAAACAAATCCTGTGGAAGCGACCCCCTACGATGTCGTGAACAGCTAGTCCTTGGCTGCAGCCGCAAAGCAGAGAAGCCAAAGAGGCATAAAGTTCAAGATTTACAGTTGATAGCTTTTAGAGTTTGTGTGTTTCAGTTCAGGTTGTAAGGTGAGTCGTAGTTCAGTTCAACCAAAACCTGACTACAGAAAGCCCAAACTCAAGAGTCCTAAGGTTCGAGTCCCTCTGCCTCAGGAACCGCGGATGATTGAGTTTTTGCGACGTTTGCTTTGTGTGTGTGTGTGTGCGTGCGGGGGTTGTTGTTGTTGCTGCTGGGAGTGCTGGTGCTGTTGCTGCTGGATTTTGGCTCCCGCATGGCAGTCTCCGGTGCTGCTGTTGCTGTTGTTGTTGCTGCTGCATTTGCGGCCGAAGATCTCCAGAGACGTATGTTTGACACCAGGTAGTCCGTATGTCAGTTTGCTTGTTATGCCTGTGCATGTATGTATGTATGCATGCAAGCATGTATGTATGTAGTTAGGTACCTAGGTAGGACTTATGTAGGTACGTAGCTACGTGGTTAAGTAGGCCGGTAGGTAGTCGGGTAGCAGGTTGGTGGGGGTAGGTGGTAGGTAGGCAGGCAGGCAGGCAGTCAGGCAGGTAGTTAGGTAGGTAGGCCTTCGCCGTACTATCTGTACATATACGTATTATGTAGCATAAACATCCACATCCTTTGCATACATATGATACTGCATATGTACACACGGTCAGGGACATCCTGTTGGACCCGCAGACATCTTTTATTGTACATTTTAGGCACTCACGCTCGACGAGGTCAGAGACATTCCAAGGCTCTATTCGGGCCCAATTGCCAACTGTAAACTCCAGCTCATGCCTGGCCACATGCTTAACTTGCATGACTCCGCTGTTCGTTTTAGTGCAAACATATTTCAACAAAACATCTTTGTTCTAAAAATGCCACTGTTTTTGGAACAAAAGGCTGTTCCAAGCATACGACTGCAAATCAGTTGGTTGATAAGAGCCTACAACTACTCAAACACCAAACCATAGCACAAAAGAAACAACTCAACCAAAATCAACAAAATCAACAACAACCATACGTGCACATACCCCAGTGACTGGTTTCCCGTGCGGAGCTGCTAATGCTCAGGGGCACGAACGGTTGTGCAAACTTTCTTCAAGTTTCCGCCGAAAAAAAGCAAAAATAGGTGGGAGGCTGGGTTCTCAATGATTAGGAGATTTGGCCAATGCAGCCTAAGGTTTCAACAAATCGCAGAATATCCAGTTTTCGTGCCGCATTACTTTGTTACGTAACTAAGGTTTGACACTCAAGAATATTCTCGATGTATTGTTTAACCTGTCTTTTTGGTTTTAAACACGCAGTTGATACCTGGTTGTCTTATATGATACCACTATGTCTAGAGATTTCCCAGTAGCATATAGTACGTACATATCTATACAAATTGAATACGCAACCAACAGAAATTCCATCCATGATATAATGACATTGGCGCCTGGGTAACATGATATAGTTTCACGGCTATCAAACATGTAATACATTTTGATACATGTTGGGCCACAATATGATAGATACAACATAATTCGATGCGAGATCGAATGTGCTAACCAATTGGTTCCCACGTAGCATGCAGTTGGTTCTCACCTACCTAATGTTCCACCAGTCGCAAAATTTGAAACATGCGAACTTTTGTCTACGAAATACACAAGGTACTAAACAAACAAACCCAAGATTAAGTATTTGGGTAGTTTTCGACATTCGTGAAATCGTCCTAAAGATGACGCAGATATCAGTACTAATAAGACTAGCTGTCAGAGAAGCGCTACTTGACTTGCACTGAGTAGCTTTGCTAGAAAACTACAAGCAGAGTATTTGTATGTAAGAACGCCATGAAACGAACATATCCCAAATACCAAGTAGACGCCATATTAATGTTGGTTAAGACGATATACACAGAAAAAGTTCTACAATTCAATGTTGGACAATAGCTACATATCACGTAGACATTCAAACAAGTAGTAGTTGCAAGCCAGCCTGAAACACAGAAATAGTTTCTAGATACGATGTAACCATTAAATGCTAAGCCAATATTCATTCTGTACAGGGTTTTCAGTAACCATATATATATATATATATCATTGTGAAACTACACGAACTCTACTTAAACACCAAGCGAGTATGTGGGCAAGTGCACAGACATGTAACTGGCATCAACTGGGTAGCAACTAGACAGTCACTTGTGGTGGAGAAACAAGGAAGGAGCTGTCATACAGGCATTCGATACCATGTGGGATGACAATGGCTTGCTGTTGCCATCTGGTTCCGCATTTCCTCACAACGTGCTTCGTTGACGGTCTTGCCTTTCCATCAGAAGATGTATTGCTGTTCAACATGACACTCCGCGTCTTGACTTACGAAGAGAAGCCGCCATGGAATTGGACATCCGATTGTGCTGCCGCACGAGGACATGTACAACATGCAACTACGTGCGGTGCTTTCGGGTCTTACCGGTTTTACCGTCTACAAGCATTCGACATACCAGCTCGTTTTACAGCGAACAGGCGGCCAACCGCTTTTTCCCGTGCCTTAGATAATTCAATATATGTATGTATACAGTATATCTATATATATATGTATATATATATATATGTCAAGACACATGTGCAGAAAGAAAGACAGACCTTCAGAGAAGCGAAGAGCGAACTGAGAGACAACAACTACAAATCCAAGTGCTGAATCTGCGGCAAGGTGTCCACAGCCAGCTTCCAGTACGGTATTCTCTTGTCGAGATTTCCTGGCACCCGAGGCCCTAAAGCAAAAACCGCCTAAACCCAAGTGCTCGAATTGAGGGGGAGGGTTCCACAGGATCTTAATCTGATTCCCTCTTGGCTCAAGGTCAGGCCCTGGAGATTTTGGCGCTATCAGAGGGAATGGCTCGATGCCATGGCAGGTCCCCAGATGAGATTACAGCATGCATCTGTCGATATTCCAAGCCCACACCATCATCATCACCTTCACTGCGAGTATCATCAAACTCCGGGATTGTCTACAATCTACAAGACAATCCCCACTGTCGTCACCGTCATCATCATCTGCTTGCCAGCATATGTGAACATTGATTCAGCCGTTGGGTCATCACTGTCAGCATTAGTACCGCGTGGCCGCAAGCACCATCAACATCATCGTCTTCCTTGCCATAGGCACTACTCCTGTTACTGGTGTTCATGGGCGCTGCATCGTTCCCATTACCTTCCGCCTACTGCTCATGATGCCAATCCGTTCTTGGGAGATATATTCGGGCTCCTCTTCACCATCCCCCGAAATCTCAGTCTTCATTTGTCGCCATCATGTGCAAAGTCGTCGTCCCACTCCAACCACCTCCTGTCTCTAAGGCCCAAAAAACCCAAACACTCGACACTCCCGACTTTAAGTTTGGAATAGAGCTCCCATTCGGAAATGCGTTGCATCTTCTTGTTGCCGAACAGACTTTTCAGACAAGGTAGTGCCACCGAGTGTCGTTTCTGTGTCGGCCACACCTTACCGTGTCCCTCCTGAGAGCTTTCAGGATGGGGTAACAGAACGGGGCCTAATGATTGAAAAAGGGTTTGGGGGTATAGTATCGAAGAAGTATGTAGGGAATATCGGTGGATAGTGTTGATTGCTAGGTTCAGACCTCTATTCTATTGTTCAGGAATACGTCTGCAGAGTCTCGAGGGAAATTCTGCAGCCAAGTGCACCCACTCCAGGCACCTTCATAAGAACAGAACTACGGCTGCCCCGACTACAGTCACAGCACCGACTACTGCTCTTACTGGTGCTGTTGTCGCAAGGATGTCTAGTTCCTAGATCAAGGTGTCGTGTCTGGTTTAGACAGCTTGAAGACCCTAATCAAAAGAATCCGAAAAGCCCAAGTATTTGAGGCCTCAGCATTCAGAATGCCAGGGCTACCAAATTTCGGGACGGGGTGTTTGGCTTTCGCCTTCTGGACGGCCGGATTAGGGAATCCTAAACCCTAAACCCTAAACCCTCTCTCTCTCTCTCTCTCTCTCTCTCTCTCTCTCTCTCTCTCTCTCGCGGACTCAAAGGTCTGTCAGACCCTACAAGCCTAAACCCGCTTGGAGAAGGAACTTAGGAGAAGAATGGCGACCGCTTCAGATGCCCTATGACAAGTCGCGGCTGTAGCAAGTTCCCGATTGCGGAAATATGTGGTCCTTAATGATTAGACTAGGGTTGTGGGGTAAGAGATAGTATAGTATACTGACAACAAGGAACCCTGAGGAATAGTATGGGTCGTGATTCATGTCCGTATAGCTTACAAGGTCTAGGGTGAAATATTTAGTCGTAGGCTTGCTGGGGCTTGCCGGAGCGGGGAGACCTGCAGAAGCAGTGGGCTTTTTTTCCCACAAAGCCCGCATTGCAGGGTGAGAAACACTGGGTTTAGGGAATGCACCTCGGGTGAATAAAACGGGAACACGGCAAATTTTTTGAACTCGTTCTCGTGAGCTTGTCCTACTTAAGGAACAGCTTCACAACTACACCAGAAAATGCTTTCATAGCTACTGCAGAAAGCGGGACAGGTGTTCATTGTTCTCATAGCTCCCCCGGAGAAAATGGTTTGCATAGCTCCTCCAAACTCGCAGCCGTAATCTCACGTTGAACAGTCTGTGAGCGTGTCAAGTCCCAGCGCAGCACTTGCCCAAATCCTAACCATGAATCGTACATAACATCTCTATTGCCTACACCGGAACTCCCTGAACTTCTTTAAAACCACCTCAAACCTCAAAGCTAAGGCACGAGGAGCATCGAGATCTTCTTTACTGCCGCAGCCCGCAATTCTGCTTTGGAGAACCTGAAAGTGCGTTCACTGCTGCGTGGTACAGGGCTTCGAGCTTTGGTGGCACGGGCCGTAATGTCGGGATTTTTTCCCACCCGCCCAGCTGACTAGGTCGCATGTGGGGATTAGGGATGATTAAGGTTATGGAGGGGTTCGTGAGGCTTTGGGCCGGGACTTTGGTTCACACTTTGACGAGGGTTTGCAACTTATGGATGGGGATGCAGTGTCTCAGTCAGTTCATCGTATGGAGTATGCTGGGACTCTATGTTGTCTGTGACACACACACACACGCTAGCCTCGTACCCTTTAAGAAATCGTAAGCTATAGAGTTTCCTTCATGGAGATGCCTGGTGTTTAACACCCCTGGCAACGTCACGCTGCGCTTTAGGAAAATTCCTAACTCAGTGCTGCTTCTGACATTGAGATAGGAGGATCTACCAAATAACTCTGCTCGCATGTCATACCTTTGCAGAAAAGACTGAACCGCAACAGTCGCATGACTGAGAATCCAGGGCAAACCAAAAGCTCATCTGTGATGTTGCTACCCTCGCTGTGAGAATTTGGATATACCCACCTGCCTACTTGCCACTGCTCCTCCTCTTATTGCTGTTGCAGCTGCTGCAGCAACGACGACGACGACCACGACTGCGACCACCGATGCTGCTGCAGTCCGGGGCTACACAAGGTGCACAATACAGATCGCTCTCGTTTGCTTCAGGCTGTTTGAAACATCATGTCGGCGGAGCCGCACGCCATGGCACTCGAGATGAAACCTGATGAATGCGTCCTTGACTACACCGATGACGACACCGAACCGACCCCTAGACTCCCTCGGCCCTAAGCCGAAACCGTCGAAGTGACAGTTCGGGTAAACTCAACGCCAGCTGAAGTGACTTAAGTATTAGGGATTGGGGCTGAGCTCAAGGGCTCAATCGTATCCCACATTGGCTTAATGCAGGTAGGAGAGCAGGTCTTTGGGGTTCAAAAAGGCACTTTGAACTTTGCTGCAAGCAGGGCATCGGGCTGGTGGCTTGCGGCCAGTATGTGTGCGTATTCCTTTTACTACTTGTCTTTGAGGTTTAGGGTTAAGGGGTGATATGTTCACACTTCGTTCTGTGCCGTAGCTTATGACTCAAGGGGCCTCTATCAAGGTCTTTGACCATATACTCAGGAGTCGGACCAGAAATAAACAACATCCTACTTATGGCATTCTTGGATCACTCCCATCTGCTACACGCTTGGAAGCCTGAGCCTCTCGTAGTTCTGGGCATACCTGCATTCTGTGGGTTCTGGATGCCATTACAAAAAGGGAGAGAAACAAAGAGACAGATCTGCATAATGTGTGTATATATATATGTATA
>CAJNJA010039187.1:0-28239 GCA_905231915.1 Symbiodinium necroappetens | reverse complement strand
GGGGGCAACCACCCCAAGCAGACCCACCACACCAGAGGAGTGGGAACCATTGTGGGGGGGAGGGGGGGGCGTGGAAGGAAGAAACGGCATCGTATGTACTCCCACCGATTGCCCACTGGTGGACACATATTCAGAGCTTGTCAGTCGATTTCCCAATGTTCATTGCGTACGTGGCTGTATATCTTTATGTCAGAGATCCTCTGAGAGTAGATTTTTCGGATAGCGAACAGTCAAGCCAGATGCAGGATTCTACAAGTGTACGTGTCAGTGTCAGTGTCAGTGCGTGAGTGAGTGAGTGTGTGTGTGTGTGTGTTTGTGTCGTTTGTGTGCGTGTGTGTGTGCGCGTCTTCATGACGGGCCGCCCTGAGCTTGCAGAGCATCGCATGCCTGTGTCATGCAGGCTGCGATCGCACTGGTACATGGCATGATCCTAGCTGGAGTCGTTGCATGGGACGAGGCCTCGGCCTCGTCGTAGGATGTCGAAGGCATGGCAGCATGTGCGTCGCAGTGGGCACGTTGCGCAGCCTGTGGACGCCTTCTTGGACCTAGAGGATGCCTTCTTTGCTGAGTTGGCCGCTGAAGGCACTCGTGATGGAGCTCTGGAGTGGCACGTGTTGACGTGGCAGGTAGAACTAGCAACTAGCCATTCAAGTTTGGACGGTCTGTGAGTAGTACTAGTTATGACGTTTTGAGCATCTTTATCTTGCACTTCGCGAGATCGTGGTTCCGACGGTGGTGCGTTGAACCTGCTTCAGGCCGCCGTGCATCTAAAGATGTGTCCCACGATAAATCGCTGATACATGTGGTGAAGCTACACCGCATCGCAACTGCCGGAAGGCAACGGCCAAACTGCATCATCGAGGGTGTCTGCGGCATGTGACGACAGATGTCGACAGTATGAGATCGCAATATATCGCAAGACCTTGGTAATTGGTAAAGCGTTGTGCCAGGACTGGGAGCATTCCCGACTTAAGTGGAGGGGGCTCGCTGAGCTCGCTGGCTAAGTCGCCCTTGGAAGCAGCTGCGTCTGATGGAAGATTTGAGTCCATCGAGGCCAGAGCATGTAGCAGTTGCCTTCGTTCGCGGCTTGCGAGTGTCACGTCCTGTACAGGGCTCCACTGTGCCATGCCCTCAAGTGATACTCCTACCGAGGCGCGTGTGTGGCATGTCTTGGGGAACCCGGCAGCGCCAGGTCCTTGGTCCAGCAGGTGGCCACCCGAACGGATCAAAAAGGCACATCTGAAAGATCTGCAAAAGCGACTGCAGAGCGAGTCTGCCGTCTCAACCCCCTGCAGGCTCTGTGAAAAAGGCGCACGCCTCCAGAAAGGCCCCTGATTACTTCACAGATGCGCTCAGCGGAAACCTTCCTGCAGAGGTCTTGCTGACAAAGAAAGAAGATCTCTGACTACGATACGCATCTGGTACAATTCAACGTCGGATGCTTTCTATGTCGTCTGTTTGCCACCTCGTCAACGCTCTGGCCTTTTGACAGAAAATCGCCTCTGTCCGTTCCGGTCGTGCCAATAGCATTCAGTGCAGTGCATGCAGCAGCCATTTAAGCAGGTTTCGTGCCGAGCAGGTGTGGAACACACCTGCTTGGAGAGCCATCTGAAAACGCCAGTGTGTAACAACATGACAGGATTGCACGGGTGATAGGGGCGTAAGGATCGAATTAACCAGATTAAGCTCCGCCGCGACGCGGGAGAGCCATAATTCATTTGTGTGCTGCACGTGATGGCAGACAGCGAGGTTCGTTCAGTTCGGCCGAGGCAGCAAGCACATAAGACTTCGTTCTGCTGTCAGGTGACGACAACGCCATGTCCCGTTAGGCGGATGCTGCCTGCAGCTTTGCCATGCGTGCACGTACTTTCAGTGTGATATTAAGTGCATCTCCTCTGCAGGCTGGCGCGATACCTTGAGACGAAGCTAGAAGGCACAGGAGTGCGATCTAGAGCTTCTTGCCATGGCGTGCAGTGATGTGCAGTGTATTTTTTGTTTTCCCTTGAAGAGCTTCAACGCAATGCCACCTTGTCGAGGTGGCATATCGAGAATTTGCCAAACGCATGTCACAGCTTTTGGTTATTTGTCATTTCTCTCCCTTTTGGGCCTCGACACCTTGTCTGGAATTCCGAAATGTCAAGACAGCTTCCTGGGATTTGCCCGGTGGTTGGTGATGGTGTTGGGGGCGTTTGCATCGTTGTGCAACGCCTTCGACGCGTCTGACAGGGTAGGATCTCAGTCACAAGATAAAAGCTCACTCATGTTTCATGTTAGTGATTCAATTTTCAGTCAATCGGGAGTTGCCGACCTCTTGCACCTCAGAGGCCACATACCGGACGGTTGTTTCACGTTGTTTCGACCGGGTTAGTTCTGAGTTCATATGTTGTTCGTTTCCGGATTTTGTGTCGGTCGTCCTTTCCGCCTTTATGTTTTGATTCATTTCTGGATGTGTCGGTTGTTTCGGTGTTCATTGCTTGTGCAAGTCCGCATGTTCAGGCTCTTTTCGTTTTGGCATCGGGCATTTCCTTCATGTTCGGGCTTTAAAGACAGGCGCAGAACGGCGTGTGAGCTGAGGTTTGGCGTGCATCAAGGGCCTCTCAGAAGCTCAAGTTGCGACGTTGCCAGGCCGAGGCTGGGGGCCAGCGCTTGTTGAAAAAGAGATGTCCCCTCGCATTCGCCTGTGTCCTGTTGCCAGGCGATGTCACGGCTGGATGCCCAAGCGCAGATGTCTTTGTGGCATGTCTTTGTAGAGTTCTTTGTGCACTGTGACAGAAAGGACTGCTGTGGCCTCCCAGTGCCGGTCCAAGGCGAGCATGCAACGCCGTGTTGAGGTCTTGCCTTCATGGACAGCCGTTTTAGCAAAAGCAGCCTCTGATTGTGATGTGAAGCCTCTTCCTTTCTCGTTCTCGTCATTTCGCATCCATTAACTCTTTGTCCCTTGCATGCAGTTGGCACGGCCTCAATCACTTGCTACATCCCAGTGCCACTGCTTCACAGTGCGCACTCAACAGGCCCAGCCAACTGCTATGATGCTCGAACCCCCCCCCCCACTTCTATCAGGAGTCGAGCTGCTGCATACGTCAAGCGTCACATTCGCTTTGTGGCACATTGAAGCACATGCCAATGTTGGCATGCTTGGCAACTGTCCTACCACCCCTCCCCTGCAATTGGCAACGACACGTACGGTCAAACGTGCTCCGCTTGATCTGCGTATCTGAAGTGATGCAATCTGGCAGGTCAGACAGGTTGCTACGCCCCTGCGTGCTTGCTCACTGAAGGTGCAGGCCTTGCCAGCTTTGGCGAATGTGAGACCGATTTCCCGAGGCTGCAGTGGAGACAGGATCCAAGGCACCGGTTCTCACCTCGAGATGCGGGTCTGGCCCATGACATTGAAGGTCAGGAGGGGCACAATTGCATCGAATTCCAAGTGCTACCCGAAACTGGCTGGCTTGCATCCACAGGCATTTTTGTTCTTTGGCGGGACGGTTGCATCATGTTGCATCACTCTGCGAGAAACGCAGGTCATGCGAGACACCGACCTGTCCTTGCATCGCAAGGCTCTTTCTCGAACAGATTCACAGTGACATGTGGCATCATCATGAAGTGCAGGTAGACAGAGGGGAAGCTCCAGGCGTGATCAGCTTCCCGGCAGCAGCCATGTAAGCTATGTGTCAACCATATGTCTTCAAAATGCGGTTTTTGGTTAGACTCACCAACACTCTCGTGCGGTTGCTGACTTGCGGGGGTCAGAAAGATGGCCTTCAACAAAGTGGCGTTGAATCCGGCGGAGGCGTGCCCGAGGTCGTGGAGACGGACAAGCTAAGCGAGGTTCTGGAATCGGTGGAGGCGGAAGTCAACAAGACCGCCCAGCCAAGCACGGCGGTGGAACTGGCAGGGGCCCACCGAAAAATCGCGAGAGGCTGCGACTCCGCATAAAATTTGTGCCGACATGGCGATTGTTGTCAAGGCCAACACCTTGCCCATACTGCTGGGCGCACTTTACCCCACAAATTCTAGTGTTGCAAATGTGCGACCCCAAGTCCTGCAACCGTTTGTCGTGTCCTTGAGGAGCTTGCATTCTCATACTTCCCTGAGTCATACATGCGAAGATCTGTTCGGTGGTCCGCGCATGCCTGGCTGTGTTTCTCACTGGACGTGCGCTGCCCAGCTGTGCAAATCCGACCAACGAGGCGTGCTATCCCAATATAGATGGGCCACAATGTACAACACTGCCATGTAGCCGTTATGGGACCTGCCACGCAAGTCCTCCAACGGGAGCTGTAGCAATCGGGGCCCCTGCACGGATGCGCTGCGAAGATCCGGAAAATGGAAACAACATTCGAACATAAAGCTGTGCTTTGTAACTTAAAAAGCAAATTGTTTTATTTTTCATCATTTGGGAGCGGAAACGTACTCCATCGATGATGATATTCAGCTGACGTCTTTAAGCACTAGCACAACGAGCACCACTCAGGCCTGCAGCCATATCTTCCGATCCTTGCGCAAGAAGGTTTAGCTGTAGGCACTGTAGGCCGCTCCCGCCCTGTAAGCCCCAGATGCCCCAGGCAGGGCACCCTGTTTGCTTTCGAGGCACCGGAAGGCCATGACTCCCGAAGAGCCGCGTGTTGCTTTGGCTACGCCGGAAGTGGATGGCACGTGTGGCACTGCGCCAAGCGATTCCGCACATCGAAGCTAACCGGCACTGTGACTGGCTTGGCCCTCTCGAACACATCATAACTCATTTGACGAAGCCCTTTCGGGCTCCGGAGGATACCTGTCCTGATCTCCTGAGGCTTGCCATGAAAGGCGAGGAGAGGTTGTACAGATTTTCTGTCGCCGAGTTCTCTCCCGCTTCTGCCAGCATCTCCCAGTTTTTTGCGCTCGTGCTGGCTACGGGGCACAAGCTGCCATGCTTGCCATGAGAAGGCGTCCACACCAGTTGGACCGAGACGCCACGGCGTGAGCAGCCTTCACATCGTTGCGGGCACGAAGGGCCAGCAACCACAAGCAGTATCAAATGACACAACGCGTTCAAGGCAACCTCGCAGTCCATCAAGGCAGCACCTTAGTCAGGCGGCACACCGACGGTCCCCTAAGGCGTCCAGCTTTAACGGAAGGTCACTGATCCTCAGTGGAGTCGGCACCGGCCACCACACATTCGCAGATATTCGCAGGGTTGCATTGGTTTGCCGCCGCTTCAATGCCGTTGCCAGTGATGTCACCATCAGACCAATTTCGCTCCACGCAAAGCACCGGTGAATACCGGTGCTGAAAGACTTGCTCGGTTCCGATGGACGAAGCCAAGACACGCAAGAATAACGGGATCCAGTTAGCGGCCATGGTTGCGAAGAGTTTGCAAGCTCACTTGGCGGCATGCACAGTAGAGCGTACAGTGTACCGCAAACCAGCGGTTGATCCGTCGGGCGAGTTTGATTTTGTACACACCATCGCTACCGGCAGTTCCGCCACCGTGTCTAAGCCAAATGCAACTTTTGGCGAGGCACAAAAACATCCTGTTACTGTACCGTTGCAATTTATTCACCGGATTCAGCTTCAGGTTTACAATTATACACACAAATAAAGTTACAAATATTTTTTCTATCGCAGCCCGCAGCGAGTCGTTCTGCTGCACTCCGGAGTTGGCATCTCTTCTCCCCTGACTCACTTGGTTATCTTGCGGTGGCGCCCATGGCCTATGTTGCAGACTGTGCTGATTATGCCAGGTGTTGTCCTGAGGTGGGCCTGGCTGGTTCAGCATGTACGAGTGGCTGTTACGTTGTTCAAGTGCATAAACTAGATTGTTCGAGGCACGGTATTTTGGCACACATGGACTCATATGGATACGCCGACCTGGAACGCCAGGCATTGAGGTTTCGGTGCCTACTGAGGTCCACCGTGTTACATCTGCTTGTGGCAGGTTCCTATGCGGCCAGACACGATTGTCCGTTTGTATTCTATGACGAAGTCCATCATATCTGTGGCCGCTTGGAACTGGTTAACACATGATGCGTGCACGGAATAGTTCTGACAGCTTCAAGGGCTTCAAAATGCCTTGCAGCAGAGGCATTGGGCATCTGCATGGAGGCAGCGACTTCCGCGACTAGTCGCAGAGCTCAGCTGCAGCGAGAACATCGGCGTTGTCCAGGAGGGTCTGGTGCAGCTTACGGATCCAGTGTGCAAGCGCCGTCCCCGCTATCCGAGAAGTTCTCGTGGATTTGACTTTGGGTACTCGGGGCATCTTTGCATTGCCTTGAAGGTTCATTCCTGCGTTTGCGGCTGCCAAAGTCAAGTCGGAGGAGAGCACCGGGGGCAGGCTGCTGGTACAATCACAGTTGATGTTTGGGTCAAAGCCCGTGATTCCATTGTTCATGTAGCTGGGGAAGTCGACGAAGTCAATATCAATGGTTCTAGCAATCTAGGTGGTCTTGGACTCAATATGACTCAATGGAGTAGGGTCTCCATCAGCCTCAGTGATTGCAGGACGGTTTGGCCCAAACTGCGGCAGAGGCAGTGGACAGACCTGTGACGGCAGTCTCCTGAGGAAGCATTCTACGAAGTTTTGCGACATTGACGGACACGCACCTGCTGCCCATGCAGCATATCGAACAGCACCTTGCGGAGACTGTGCTACCGCGATGGAAGCATTGTCTGAATGAGCCAAGGTGTTGCATCTTTTGACGCACACTTCTGGCATTGGCTATGGCCCGGTGGGGTGTTGCGGGTTTTGACATTGCACTATGCCAGCGCATGGGTTGAGCAATCATGTCGTGTCATGTGTGTGTGTGGACCTTGAGCAATCTCAGCATTGAGAGCGTCGTAGGCCCCATGCTGGGCGACGAGCCTGGTTGTGAAGCGGAGGCCCATCGCAGCCCGTCATAAGTGCTGTGCTGGTGTGCCTGTGCAGGAGCGCTTCCTCCCGCTGATCGAGCGCGCCGGCCTGGGGAGAACCAGACCCGGAGATGCTCGTGCAGTCAGGGACTTCTCGGAAGACGGCGTGCACACTGCATGCATCTGCATGCTGTGGCGGTCGAGGTGAAATCACTTGAGCATTGGTGCGAAGAGTTGGCCAGACTACCACTTCTGCACCAACCGGGCAGCGAGCCCGCTCCTCAGAGGTTCTCATTTTCCTTCGTGTCTAGTCCAAGGAAACTAGAAGCTCCGACGTTGCAATGCAGGTGGTTTTATTCCTACAGCCACGATGTCCTCGGAAGAATCATCGAGGTCTCCCGAGGGTTGTTCTTCAAGTCTCTGGGTTGACCATCAAAGGCCACAGCAGGCGAGCTGCAGTGGTACTAGTGTAAACGATGCTGCACTTATTTGCACTTTGTTGTGACAGTGAGAGTTCTGACATTCTGCTTTCTTGTTGCTCTTGTTTGCGGCATGTCGTGCATGATCGTGCCAAGTGCTCGTGCCCAGTATTGCCCCGTGCTTTGGAAATTTTGGACGAATAGTTAGTTACCTTGGACCTTAGGGTTGCAAATCCTCAGAGCTGTGGACGAGAAAGCTTCTTGGTGGAGGCCGTGAAGAAATTTCCTTTGGGACGTTGCTGCAGCCGGAGTGATGGAGACCACCAATCAATTCGGCTTGTTGTTACAAGGTGCAGTTTCCGGTTGTGCTGAATGCAAAGCTAGACAGGACACAAAAGATGGCCTGTGTAGACCCTAAGAAGCACACGTAAAGGCCACATACGGAACAGCAGGTTTTTTGGGAAGCGATTAGAAAGAAGAGACCGAGAGGCCGAATAGTTCGTGCCTGCAACGACTGCAGACACTTTGAGAGATCTGAGAGCGGAAACACGCACGGGACTGTAATTGTAAGTGCATGATTTCCCACATGCACGGCGCTGTGGTGAGTTTTACTTGCAGGAGGCGGAGAGTGTCAAAGTCAGTGGCATTCGTTGGCGGACAGGGGCCACAATGAATCAGCACATTGGAAACCACGCCTTGCTGGCGTCGGTGTAGTGACATGCTGGCTGAGAAAAATGCGAGAGCGATCCAGCAGAAAGCGAGAAGAAGCACATCGCAGCAGCACTTGGCCAGCCTGTCTCAGCTGTCCTGTATGTTCATTGGGGCCTTGTGTTCCTCGAAACAGTGAGTCCGAGTTGCCAGGCTTAACCCGCTCAGCAACTGAAAGCACTTTGTACTACGTTTGAGGGACCAATGGAGGAAGCTGGCATCATCTTGCAACCAGATGTCTCGAATCACGCCGTTACCGCATAGTCTCGAAACGACCGTGGGCTACGATAATGGCGCAAAATCGTGCACCAATCCAGCTTCCATCATCCTTAACGTTCGTGCCATGTCCGTGGACATGCCGTAAGTTTTATAGTGACAGTGGCAACAAATATCGGCGGCAACATCGTTACACACCCCCGGCATGTATCGTTCGATACAGGCGTACATAAACAGGGCTTGGCATGATGCCGAAGCATGGTGAGAGACGTCAGTACTTAGATGTTCGTATCAAGATCAACTGTACAAATGCGGACACCGGAGAGCGAAGTGGGAGTCGGTGCACCGTTTGTTTCCCAGTGATTCTGACGTAGGCGTGCACAAATGCTGCTAACACATGATTTGAGTGGCGACAAGGTCGTTACCAGAACAAGACTTGACACCTTCATCGAGGAGCGAATAACGCAACCTTTGGGGATGGTACGCCAAAGGCACGAAGTTGGTTTGTGGTGCTTCACAGAGCCTTCTGGGTTCCTGAGAGATGCCGAGGTGGACTCCGGATTCCAGATTCCACGTGACAAGCGCTTGGGCTGCAGTTTGCGATTCTCAGAGCGCTATGCACCATGCAGTGCTGACGCCCACGCAAAGCCAAGTCTTCATTCTTGAGCCAGTAACCGGCACCCACAACAAGCTGCACAGGGCAGCCAAAATTTCATTGTGCATCAGGATTAGAAGCATCGCTGCGTACAGCCTGACAAGACAACAGAGCATCGGACGGTTTCTATTGCATCGATCTCAACCTTTTGGAACAGTGCCGAGGGCCGCAAATCTGCAGGTCGTTCTCTCTCTCTCTCACTCTCTCTCTCTCTCTCGCTCTCTCTCTCCCTCCTCCCTCTCTATCTCGCTTTGCGTCTCTCTTTCGCCTTCAAACTCCCCCTCCCTCCGCCCCGAGCCCAGCTGCCAGCAAAGGTGGCACCGCACTGCTGCAATGCCCATCCCTTAACAGAGATACCACTGCCTTGCCGAATTAGCGATTGGTGGCCTGAAAAGGTACCGCCTCCATGAGCAAGATGGAGAGACGAAGCCGAAGCTGGTGCGGATTGCAGGAATCTAAGATCTTGCCGCTTCGAAGCGGCTCATGCCTTTCTGTTACCCAGCTCAGCCTCAACATAGCGAGCCAAGGATGCACCGAGTGTGGAGAGCAATGAGTGCGAACCTTACCATCCCCTTAGCTTGCTTGCTTGCGTTAGGTGTCTTCAAAGCACAGCCTTGTACAGCAGCGGAAGTTGGTCTGCCAGGTTTGGCACATCGAGTGAATCTTCCGTAGTATCGAGTATCACCGAGCGTTGTGCCAGCTTGAGCCATCCGCACATTGAAGTAATCGAAAGCAACAAACGTGCAGCCCAGGACTACATAAGTTTCATTCATCGTGCACGAAGGTATAAGTAGCTCAGGACAGGAGAATCATATGACTGATGGGAGGATGAAAACAACAGACACGAGAAGAGGACAAACATGGAAGAAGAAGCGTCACAGACAGGAAAAGCAAAGTGCGAAGGATGCTCGACCGAAGCTCCTGGTACGCGGCTTCGTGCACAAAGCGCAACAGTTGGTTTCTCTTGCAGCGTAGTTCAGCTTGTCTGTCAATATCTGTCATGCAATGTCGGCATCAGTTTGGGAGTGCTGCATTGCTGCCATCATGTGGCATGTGATGGTAATTCGTGCCAAGCGTTGTGCATGAATAGTTAATGTGAACGTCTCCACTGAGATGGATGGTCGGCAATGCAAGTCCGATTCTGTCAGGCTCGTGAAAGTACTCCGGTCCGACGTAATTTGTGCGGGCTTCAAGACCGATGCACCTTGGAGGCGGCGGAAGCGTTGACTCCATGACCGGCGGTATGGTCAGCACGGCTGCCGTTCCGGCCTTGGCAGGGCCTCGGCTTCCGGTTTTGCTTTTGCCCGGTGCGTTTAAAGACAGGACTACGCCCGCTTCTGTCTCATGCTCCTGGGGAAGGCTCTGCCCCGGCTCTTTTCTGGACTCAGAGGACCGAGCCATGCTCATGCAGCCCGGTCAGGGAGAACTGGAAGGAAGGAGAATCCTCAAGTCGCCATCTTATATTTTATGCCAGCAGTTCCGCGTGCCCAGTCCCAGCAATGGCTAGATTGTTGATCCAGTTCTTCGCTGCTGCCGTTTTCATCAGAAGGGACAGTCCATCCGGTGTAGCAGAAAAGCACCTTCGCCGGCAGACTGTGCTCTCGATTGGCCACGGCCTGAGCTGCTTAAGCGACACAAACACTTTGAGTAAAGGCGTGCGCCTGGGCTGTGCCTGATTGGACCAAGGATTGTAATGAAGTTCCTCCAGTGCGCCGCCCTGCTCACCGTTGCCTTGGCCAAGAAACTGACTCTTCGCAGCGCTGGCACCGGGAAGGCTAACCACTTCAACATAGTCATGTCCTACACGGCAGCAACAGGCATATCAAGCATGGAACTTCACGTACTTCCATGCCGTGACCGTGCAGCAATGCCACTGCACAATCCCCATCGCTACCGCCGACACAACAACTGCCACTGTCGCCACCACTTGCACGCATTCAGAGTACGCGAGAAACTCTACTGTGACGGCTAGAAGAGGCTAGCGATGAAAGTTGCATCTCACAGTTGGGAGGCCTTCTCCGAAGTTGCTGCCGCGCAGACATGCGACAGGTTGCAGCCGGATCCTTGTTTTCCGCATCTATGCCGACTTGAAGCCAAAATAAGCACCTTAGATGTGGTCCTTCTGGTATGGTACGTTGTGGCACAACAGGTGTCCGCGAGCGTGGAGACCAAAACTCAACCACCACAGCTTGACCGGCCACACGGTGGCAGACTGCTGTGCCGAAGCCTCGGATTCTGAAGCGCAGCGGCCTTTGTGGCTGTGTCATTTTAAGATGTTGTGGCTCACCTGATGTGGTTGACTCTGCCTGACACAGGAGAAAAGCTGCGAGCTTTTCCGGTGCACAGGAGTCTACCGCTCCAACGAGGTCCCTGTGACTCGAGCATTGATCTCGATTATAACGGAGAAGTGCTCTCAGCTGCATGTTTGGGCATGCAGGCCTACTGGGGCAACGTTGGAGATTCTCCGCAGGTGTGCTGCGACAAGATGTGCGGGTCAGACGCCCATCATGGTAAATAAAAGCGTTGCAGCCGCAGGGCGGATTCCCAAGGTCAGATTTCGAGTGCGATGCTGGATATGTTTTGGCGGATGCAACAGCACCTGGCGTCAGCAGGGAGGAGCGAGTACTGCACATGCCCAATGGACTTGCCAATGGCACACAGATGCAGCATCGTTCAGGCACGTGTGCGAACAACATGATTAAGCCAATTTTCAAGCAGCTGCAAGCGTACAGGAGTGCTGCAAGCCGAAGTGCTCGCTCTTTGAATGCACAGCTCCTTGGGCCCCGAGCGATGCCAAGAAGGAAGTCGTGCCTCGTCCGCATCGCCTTGGATCCTAGCTTGAGTGACTAGGCAGTGGCAGTGCCCTTCAGTGCCACCTGAAAATGCGGCCACCTGGGGAAATGACGGACAACCGAGATCTGAAGATCTGACCGGCCCAACATGAAGCACTGTCCGCCGTGAACCCCAACATGCCGCCCCTGGATTCCCAGCAAGCACTCCGGCATAGTCCGGCGAAGGGGACACAATCCCGGCGAGCCGAGAAGTGAATTTCGTTGTTGTCAGTCAACGGCGGTGGTAGTATGTGGTAGTGCTGAGTTGCTACGTCGTTGTTGGCACCATTGTCGCTAAAACACCGCCGTGCTCGTAGTCGTAGTCGTAGCAGCACAGTAGTCGCCGTAGTAGTAGTAGTCGTCGTCGTAGTAGTAGTAGTAGTAGTAGGAGTAGGAGTAGGAGTGGAGCAGGAGTAGTAGTAGTAGTAGTAGTAGTAGTAGTAGTGGTAGTAGTGGTAGTGGTAGTGGTAGTGGTAGTTGTAGTGGTAGTTGTAGTTGTAGTTGTAGTTGTAGTTGTAGTTGTTGTTGTTGTTGTTGTTGGTTGTGGTTGTGGTTGTGGTTGTTGTTGCTGTGGTTGTTGTTGTTGTAGTTGTTGTAGTTGTAGTTATTGTAGTAGTTGTAGTAGTAGTAGTAGTAGTAGTAGTAGTAGTGGTGGTAGTAGTAGTAGTAGTTGTTGTAGTTGTAGTTGTTGTTGTTGTTGTTGTTGGTTGTGGTTGTGGTTGTGGTTGTTGTTGCTGTGGTTGTTGTTGTTGTTGTTGTTGATTGTAGTTGTAGTTGTAGTAGTTGTTTTTGTAGCTGTTGTAGTTGTAGTTATAGTAGTAGTAGTAGTAGTAGAAGTTGTAGTTGTAGTTGTAGTTGTAGTTGTAGTAGTAGTATTAGTAGTAGTAGTAGTAGTAGTCGTCGTCGTCGTAGTAGGAGTAGCAGTAGTAGCAGTAGCAGTAGCAGTATCAGTAGCAGTAGCAGTACCAGCAGCGGCAGCAGCGGCAGCAGTAGTAGCAGCAGCAGCAGCAGCAGCAGTAGTAGTAGTAGTAGTAGTGGTGGTAGTAGTACTAGTTGTTGTTGTTGTAGTTGTAGTTGTAGTTGTTGTAGTTGTTGTTGTTGTTGATTGTAGTTGTAGTTGTAGTAGTTGTTTTTGTAGCTGTTGTAGTTGTAGTTATAGTAGTAGTAGTAGTAGTAGTAGTAGTAGTAGAAGTTGTAGTTGTAGTTGTAGTTGTAGTTGTAGTAGTAGTATTAGTAGTAGTAGTAGTTGTTGTTGTTGTTGTTTTGGTTGTGGTTGTGGTTGTTGTTTCAATCGTAGTAGTAGTAGTTGTTGGTGGTGGTGGTGGTAGTAGTAGTAGCAGCAGCAGCAGGAGGAGTAGTAGTAGTAGTAGTAGTTGTTGTTGTTGTAGTTGTAGTAGTTGTTGTTGTTGGTGGTGGTCGTAGTAGTAGTAGCAGCAGCAGCAGGAGTAGTAGTAGTAGTAGTAGTAGTAGAAGTAGTAGGAGTAGCAGTAGNNAGCAGCAGTAGTAGTCGTAGTAGTCGTCGTAGTAGTAGTAGTAGTAGTAGTAGTGGTAGTAGTCGTAGTAGTAGTAGTAGTAGTAGTAGTCGCAGCAGTAGTAATTAGTAGAAATTAGTAGCCTAGCAGTAGTAGTAGTCGTCGTCGTAGTCGTAGTGAAAGTAGGACTAGGTCGTCCGGGAACTTCTTTCACCTCGTGACTAGCGGCATGGTCTCTGGATTGCACGAGGGGCTGTTTGTTTTTTGTAGGCACGCGGTCGGACCCTTAACCTCAGCTACCAGGTAACAGGTTTGTCAAGGCATCTCAAGGTCACCTGCCAAGCACAGCAGAGCACCTCGTACGTCTCATACCTGCGGGTTGGCGCGGTGTTTTCAGAAATCACAAGTTGCTCTGGCGTCATCAAGGTGTCAAGCAGCGCAGAGGACTGCACTGGCTAGCTTTCCGGCGGTTCTCCACAAAGGTTTCCGGTCGTTTGCTCAAGTGGACAGGACTGCTGTGACCAAACCTGCCTCGAGCCTAGAATCAAAGCGATATGGTTAGAAGTGAGCCTTGAAAGACAGTCCTCTCAGCAAAGGTGCAGCTGTAAACTGCTCAGCCCCTGGCTGGACGGAGAACAGGAGCAAGGCTCTGCTTGTCGGCAACACTGTGGAGGACAATGCGGAAGCCATGCGGGTTCTGAAACTGCAGATACTGCTGCATTACAATGGTACTGCACCGCTGTGCAGCACTCTTGCAGGAGTGTTGCGCACCCTTGTGTGGCAACGATGCCCAAGTGGTCTGCCCAGCTGGCACTGCTGTGAAGCCAGAAGATGTGAATAAAACCGGTGGCGTAGAGGCGCCCTGACAGATCGGACAGACATTTCGGTGGGTTTCTGTCGCTTTGTATCGTTTCTGTCGTTGTATTTGCTTGTGCATCCCGCTCAAACGCAGGGCTGCTGCCAGAAGCAGTGCAAATCTCATCAGTGCAGCGCTGCCGATGGCTGGACGCGCGACATCTCGAAGGCCATCCGTGTCATCGCATGCAGAGCATGTTCGTCTGGCAATGCAATAGGAAAGAAGCACAGAGTCAGCACGGCACAAGGGTATAAAGGATGACTGAAGAGATGGCACCTGAGCACCGGCAGGCTTTGTAGACAACGGCCGGACAGCTTTCTCCGAAGCCGTGCATTCGACATCCCCCAAATGCACAGCTCTTGAACGTAATCGTGCTTGAAGGTTTACAGGCAGCCACATCAAGCTTCGCCCACATGCAGACAAAATTAATCTCCGTGAAAGAAGGCAGAAAGCCAGGCAGCGCAAAAAAATGCAGTGGCAGACCGTTCTGATGTTAATCGTTAACCCACGTGCCAACATGTGCTGAAACAGTGCTTCCAAAATGGTGCGGAAGGGCATCAGTGCAAGCAGAATTGCGGAAGTACAGCAGAAAGGTATTGACCGAGGACCGCTTTCTCATTGTCACAAGCGAAGGAGAACCACCCACAGCTTAAGCAAGCATTGCGTCAGCTGCAGGCAGATGATTTTGCTGATTCCGACGAGGCGCCAGCAACGCCAGTGGTCACCTGCACACGCATCGACACCTCTGCAAAGTGCAACTGAGTTGAGGCTTGCTGCGCAAAGACCTGCAAGCAGTTTGAGTGCCCAGTGGAAGACGGTTGGACAGCCTCGAAATCCATGGCGAACGACATCGGCCGGAGGCTCAGGAACTGAGGGAACCAATTGTGGGGTAGGGTTCATCTAGACCAGAGCGCGTCTCTGAGCCGCCCTGCTCACAACCCTCACTGCTCGCTGAAGGTGACAACGTGACGCAGTGCTGCAAAGCTACATGCAAACGTTTTACTTGCAACGCCACAGAGGGTTGGCTTCCAGCTCCCGGGACCGGAAGCGGAAGTATGATGACTGCTTCAATAAGCTGTCTTGAGAGATGTCAGAAGCTCGCGCAGGAATGAGAAGGACGGCATAGAGGGTGATGATAGCAGCACGTGCTGCGTGGCCGTGGGGCACCAAGTTTCTCATGAAAACATCCGGGCATGACGGTGCATAGTGAACGTGTGAAGGTCGATGTTACGTGCGTTCAAGCTTGTCGTGCTTGTGCGGTACGGTGAGGCTTGCAGCGACTACACATGCAGCCCTGCCAAAAAGCTCATGCTCGTCCCGGATGCTGCCAAGATTCCTGGAGCCAGTGACGAGGCCTTGACATTCGTACTGCGTCCTCCACGTCTGTGAAACTCTTCAAGAGGGGCCGACTGCTCGCCGCCTGACGCCAAGCACGGCTGATGCCAAACATGAACTTCGCAATCTGTTCTTCCTTCGAAACTTGCCTCTGTCCTGAACTTCGGGTCGGCTATTGTGGACAGCTTGCCCCCAACAAAATAGTGGTATTTGATCTTGATATCAGTCGATATTTGTCTGTTTTTGTGTTTCTGTCTTTGGTGGCTACTTTGAGGAGGGGCAGCGCAGGAAGGAAGTAAGGAATGAGAAAACCAAGGAGGGAAGTAAGGTGCAGGCAGTGTAGGCATGGTTTCCAGGGGCTTGACAGGGAAGTATTTCAACGAGGGTCTAGAGGCCGGTTCATGAGGGCTTCAAGGTTTACAGGTTTAGAGGGTCGTACACAAGGCTTGGCTTCAGCGAGGGGGTTGGGAGGCCGCCAGTCTGCCTGCACCTCATCGTCGGTCATCGACACCTCTCCTAAGCCTTATGCTCTTCCTGCCTGGCTTTATTTTCGGCACCAAACAAGCAATTCACGTCGGATTATAATGGATTAGAACCAGGGATGCATATCCCACAAGAAAGTTTGTCAAGGATCATAATATAAGGCGGTTGCGACTGTTTTTGAGAAGACGGGATCTATGATGGGTTGATAAGTGATTTATAGGTTTTTTCGGAATTTCTACGTTTCCTCCCCCTCTCTTCCTTCCTTTCGGCCGTCTTCCCTCTCATTCCTGCGTCTTGCAAACAACACCATCTTCCGAATATCACACGCGCGACTTGTTGGGAACACTTATGAAAGAAGTGCTTGAGAACGGGCTTCTCAGATTGGACTTGGGAGGGAGGGAGAAGGGGAGGAGGGGGAGGGAAAACGCGCACATATGCTACTGTACATGATAGAATTGCAGGGTCAACCACTTCAAAAAAGGTCGAGGGGAAGGGGGTGGTGCCATGTGTTGCCAGGACAAAAGGCAGGGCGAAGCGATTATGCACGGCGGAACGGAGCGCCGGAAACGCGCGCAGGTGGGAGGGGGAATGGTGGGGTGGTGAAAACGCGGGCCGAAAAAAGACAGGAGAACCGTTTTCTATCGGAACTGGGATGGTCGACGCACAGGCGCACCTGTGTTTTTTGCAGGCTAGGGAGGGTGGGGCTTCTCAAATTCGACTTCAAGCAGGGTTCGAAAAGGAGACTTGACGCTTCAGTTTGAGAAAAGGCATCTCGAAAGTAATTCACTTGAACCCGTTCAGAACTCTGTCAACACTTCCAAAACTCTCACAAGCCCTCCTGGAACCTTCTCTAGCCCTCATCAAAATCAGCCTTTGAAAAACCCTTGTAATTCACTGAAGACGCATGGGACGAGGTCTGCTGTGAAAGCTCGAAGTGCGACAAAGTGCGAAGCATGACGAAGCTGGGTGAAGAGGAGTATTGCTGCTTGGCTTGGAAAACTTTGAGTTGAATTCTCGAATTGTCGCACATGGCACTATCCGGCTCACAGTCAGGCAACGATTTTGCGGAGGATGTCTGCGAGAAGAAGTTCGTAAAGCAGCATGGCCAGGAACAAGCGACATCCCTGAAAGCGTGCGGGTCACCCTCAGCCCGTGAGACTTCTATCTTCTGTTGCATCCCTTTCTAATTCTGTTGGCTGAGTGCTCGCCCAGGCACCAGAACAGCAGCGAGGTGAACGCCTCCGATGGAACGGTCATGTCCATCGAGTCCACTTTCATCGTGTTGCCTCGACCTTAGAGTGCTGTAAATTCGGGGCTTGAAATGAGACTCCAAGTGCGCGTTGCTTGAACACACGAGGAAGTAACCCGAGTGTGGACTTGTGCACATGAGACCAGGTGCTATTGGAACGTCACGTATGCAATGTGCCGCAACGACGTCGATGGAGCCATCAAGGGTGGCTGTGCGGACGTTTGACACGATTCGCCAAGCCTGACGTGATTCGAGCCGATATCACGACAAGCAAAAGGGAACCACCTGCGTGCACAGTTGCTGCCATCGACGACGGGTGTTGCAAGAGCTGTAATCAAAGCTAAGGCCTGAGACTGTGGATTTTCTTTGCTCAAACCAGTTGCCAAGGGCTTCAGGACTTCCTTGGGGCCAGTGCGGATTGTGATCGCTGTTGCGGCAGCTTGCTTTTTTTTGCAGGCACAGATGAAACATGGGCCTTCGGAACGCCGGGGGTTGGCTTCGGGCCTGTCGGGGCGCTCCACTCAGCCGCACGACGCCTTGTGGAAATTCGGGCTAAGTCCCCGTGGCCGTGCATAGGTATGTTCAGTGACTCAGTGACCTTCCACAGGTTCGACACCCCAAAAAACTGTTTACCATGGCAACACAACAGCAGGCACGCCGATGTAAACGAGGCATAACCAAGCGGGATTTCAGAGAGAGTTGCCCGTGCAGAGAGAACTCATGGTGATGCTTGCTTAGGGTGCACAGTGCTCGATTTCGACATGCGATTATGACAAGCCCTGGATTTCTTAACGCAGATTTCTTCAAGTCTAGTTTGAAAGGGCTCCAAGATCAGCACGCCCGGAACCCTCCACATTAAGAGATGGAGCCCGTCCTCGATTAATTGAATATCGGGAATCTAGCCCCTCGAATTCTTGACTTGGGGGCCTTTAAAGGGGCCTTCGCTGAAGCGACCCCTTGAGATGGAGGCCTTCAAGAGCGAGACCTTACCGCTTAAGCACTTTGGCGTGCGCCTTGCAAGAGCTAATATATGTCTTTTGAGCCCTCGAGCAAAGCTCCGCGTAGTACGAAGGGCCCCCGAACATTGAAGCCTATCTAGTGTCTAAGCTTTCTCGTTCGGCACGCCCGTTAACCCCCCAAAAAATGAGCCCCTTGAGCCCTTCAAGGTGCACAATCTATAAGAAATCGAGTTCCTCAATTTCTAAATTGTGTTGTTAGCCACCATTCCGCCATTCGCTTCAAATTTGAAGAGATCGTTTGTGTTTTTTATTTTCCCGACCGGACCGCCTCTGTCACCTGGCCTTCCCCTGCAAATCCCTGCAACGCTTCTCCACAGTCCTTGCTTTCTCTGAGTCCGTGTCCGTCAGCCACCCGCTTCTCGACCAGGCTCCGCTTCGAATGCCCCGCTCAGACTGTCATTGATTTGCTTTTGCAACCTTTTGCAGATTGGATGTCAGGCGCTGCGGCCTGGTGAATATGGCCTGTGTCTTGGTTATGTTCACGCGCTCGCAGTCCTAGCAGCGAAGCAGATTACTTTAGCAGCCTCCCGACAATGGGCTGGTAGTTTGTCTTGGAGTTGGAGGCTGGGGTGGAATGGCTGGCACTGCCTGGACAAATGATCCCCAAGAGGACAGCTAATTCACGACATATAGAATCTGCAATGCGGTAGAAGTGTTGCTCATAGCTGCCCGTGCCGGAATCATGAACTGGGCCCTCTTTGATCCCTCAGTTGGCGGCCTTTGTCGAATTTTGTGGTCTCCAGTCATGACACGAAACGTGATTGTCGGGGGCCGTGGCAGTTTCGAGTCTGGGCATCCAGTGATCGTTCAGATTAGCCGATTAGCCCCGTGCACAATACCTTAACAGAAAGAAGCCCTCCAACCTACGCTCCCTCCCCTCCACAATCGACCAAGTCTGAGGCCTGATACTGTACAGTACTGTACTACACTTTCGGAGTCTGTGAGGCAGTCGATGTAACGCGATCTGCCGTGCTGTTTGGTGCACTTGTCGAATGTCGAAGCGACACCCACTGTTGATCCATGTGTTTCTTCAACAGTTCGTGGAGACTCTAATGCTAAAGCTGCAGGATCTCGTCCTTCTCAGCTTTTCGCTCGTGGCCTTCGACCTGAGCACGGAGGAGGAGAACTGCTGTGTGAGAGCACGCGCATCTCGATCGAATGCAAAACGCAAGTTCGCAGGTTCTGCGCGCAGGCGTGCGCAAAGCAATTTCCGAGTTCCAGAAAGAGGACCGTGGCTTGCGTGCAGCATCCTGCAAGCTTGCGACGTTCTGCCAAAGGTGGCCTCGAAATCATTCTCCGGCCCCCGGTAATTAGTTTGGAGAATCCCGGAACACTCGTGGAATTCATGGCATGTCTTTTGTCCCTGTGCATTAGTACGTCTGTCACGTCAGTGCAAGAGACGACAATTGGGTAAAAGTCTCAGATATCAGCCCCTACTCCGGATAGAATCTGCTTTTAGCCTTTGGCTGACGCATCTTCATACATCATCTCAATAGCCCAGCCCCTTGATCCTTTCTTCAGAGACGACTTGCATCGGGTCAGCGGCAAGATTGCGTTGTCAGGAGTCGGCCCAGCGACGACTGTGCTGGTTTCATCGGAGACGCAGGCGGTATCAGGCCTAGCCTCATCAACACAATGCCCGCATGGCAGCACCAGAAATTAGCAAGTCGACAGACCTCAGTCGGGCATAGTCATGAAGAAAGAAATGCCTTTCCAAAAGCTGGCACCTCTAAGGCGGCGAGCGGAGTGCGCTCGGCTCTGAGAGCGATGGCTATGAGCTATGCCTGTGCCGATGGTATTTCTTCAAAACTTCGCGGCTGAAGGAATTGTTCTTCATTCTTCTTCTCCGATGTTTTCCAATTTTCAAGGTCAAGCGACGTCGAACCTGCTGACGCTACGGAGGTGTTGAAACGATAGCAGATTGCGACAGCCAATGATAGCCTGTGCCTCCATGCGCTGCATCTGCAACTGCGCGACAGGATTCAGAGCCCACACTCTTTAGAGCCAGGTCTTTGCACATAGTGCATTCACATCGCAGCGACGGCTCCTAATTAATGTTACTCTCGTTCATGTCGGCCCGATGAATCGGAAGCCACACATGTTCGAGTTTTCCGCGCATGCACAGATGGGGAGCTGCATGGTGCCAAAAGCAACGCCGTGCCATGCCGTGCCCACACTCCAGGGTTCGAGCTGTCACAACAAACAGCAACACTCGGAGACCCAGCTTCAAGCCATCTCGTGTCACTGGCTGCCAGCTGCATATTGCCAGATTGATAGCTTTGGTTGTCCAGGCCAGTGGCGCTCGATGGAGCTTAGGAGATTTTAGGAGTTGGAAAGGGGCGTGCTTTGGCCAGCTCCTTGAAGATCTTGAAGCGTCTTGGTACGATTTGGTGCTGGAGTGCAGCACGGTGTGTCGAGTCCGGCCTTCCAGTGATGACGCGGCTAGCGGTTTTGGGCTTGAAACCTGGAACTCTCCCTTCAGCGGCGTGCATCGCAAACATAATCTTTTTCTTCGAACATCCACCATAAAGGAAAGCTAATGGTGGGAAACGGTGCAAGCTGGCTCTTGGACCAAAGAGGCTCGGCTCGGGGGCCAAGAGTGCTTTGTGGCAAATTTCTTGGTGGGCACTCCACAGATACTCTGCCGGTTTCTGGAAGATACTCTGCCGAGTCCAGGGTATTGGGAGATTGGGATGGGAAAGGCGGACGTCGCAGACCAGGGGGAGTGGCGGGGAGAAGGGCTACCTTACACTCTTCTGCACCATTCTGGTCGATGAATGGTTCAGCTCCAGTCAATACTTAGTTTGATGATGAAAGTAGGCGACATCGTTCAGACAATCTTGCCGCGAGGAATTTGTGAGTTGCGGTGCACAATTTCCCGCAGATAGTGTTGTGCTCATCGCTGCTAGTCGTTTGAATTGCAGCTTTCGGCAGCCCCAGTCGGACCTTGTCCAGTGATCGGCACGTGTCGAGCGCTAGACCCGCGTGACAGGCCGTAGTTTTGGTCTCCGGGCACCACCAAACGTTTTTCCAGTGATTCCAGAGGGAACGGCAAGTGGGGTGAGCGATCGTTCCTGTGTGCAACAGCCGCCGTGATCCGCCGTGTGTGACTGTCCTGACTCTACGACAGCACGCGTGAGCCTCATCACACAGCTCCTGGCAATGTCACGGTCCATTCACCTCATTTCAGGACAGAGCAATCACAATTCGTACTCGTAGCATGCGTTTCAAGTCGCGGCTTGTGTTCGAACTGATGTCGAAACAGGTTGCCACTTGACCCGGCGAGACCGGCCAGATACTATCGAGCCGTAACCACGGGTCGGACGGCCCAGTGCAAGCGGAAACAAGTGGCTCGACACAATCCGAATGCTTGGTCAAGGTGAGAAGGAACCAACGATATCCAACGATGCGTTTTTGTAACGCCCCCTCGGATGACTATCTGGCTGCAGCTTCTGCACCTCTCCGGGTCTCCGTTGGCACCGTGTTTTGTTCGAGTTGCTCCCCCTTCTTTGGTCACTGCAGTGACCTACGCAACTTGCGCGACTCGTTCAGCTGCTTCAACTTGTTCCCCATAACGCTCGCTGACCCCCCTGCTGCAACCTGCAGCCGCGCGTGCGTACCTGTGCTTGCGCCACGGTGGACTTGGCCTTCGCAATGCCGCGAAGAGTGCCGCGAATGCTGGGCTATTTTGGGCTGGGTTTGGGGGCTGACTCACTAGCTTGACGCAGCTCATCTGCCCCCCTGCTCCCCCGTTGTCTGAGCCGCGAGCTCTCTCGCCGCATTCCTCTTTGTAGCAAAGGCCTTTATTGTTCGGCGAGTTCTTACAGCACCCCCCGCCCTGGCTTCATTTAAAAACGCGGCTGCCGAGAGGCGGATGTGCCGCACCTCCATGACGACACTGGTTCAAGAACTTGTTGAGCCATAGATCTGTGTGTGACGTCTCAAATAACTAGCAAAGCACGCGGGCAGCGATCAGATGAATTGTAAACCTTGTACTGAAGCTGCTGAATGGTGCTTGTGTTCGTACCGAAGCATGAGTGACGACAGTATGTGCTAGATGCGTTAACGACTAGTTGCTATAGTCAGTTAAGGGTGCAGAAGCCATACCTGTATGAGGGGGAAAGGTTGGGGATGCTATGTTCGCCGCTTTTCGGCATAGATCTTGTCCACCGTTTTGCGGGGGTGGAGATATTTCGATGCATTATGGCAGAAGGTTTTGGAGCTCCACATTGAAAAGAAAGATTCAACGCGACTTCAAGACGCCTGTCCGTCGTAACAGCTGCCGCACACAGGCGATCGAAAAATCCACAAATTTCGCAATCGCTCCCGCCACACGTCTCTAAAGGATGCTGAACACGACGATGCGAAAGCTGTACTTGACAGGGCGGGCTTGTTAGTATATACTTAGAGAACATACTCACTAACAATAACATAGCGCGGTTAGTTCGGGGTTAGCTAAGTCGCACTTGTGGAGGATGTGCAAGCGAGCTAAGTTGAACGTGGAGGTCTTTGCTGAAATGTGTTCGTTATTGAAAGTGCACGTTTGCGAAAGGAAGAATCACGTACTTGTGCTTCTGAGAACAAAGCTGGATGAATCTAATTTCTTCACCGGTCTCTCGGCTGTACAATTCAAAAGTGAGTCGTCGGTTTCAAGAACCATGGAAGTTTGGAATTCGTTTCGAATACATCTACACCCTTATCAAAAAACATCCTTATAAAGCATAGACACATAAAGCCATAAACCCATATATATATATATATGTATACATATCTCTATCTCTATATCTCTATACCTCTATATCTCTATATCTCTATATCTGTATCTATACCTATATCTATATATGTGCATATCAGCAACACAATCATGAACTCGCCAGGCAGGGCAGTTTGCTCTCGGGCAGTGCAAACACTGTTTTCAGGGAACCACCTGCACTGTGTCGGCTGCCATGTCAAAGGCAAGCCCCCTTGATTTCAACCAATTGCAGAAATCGGGCATTGTTTGCCTTCTTTTTCCTTTTCACCGCCGGCTGTCAAGAGGACGAAATCGCCTCTTGAACCTGGCCGGGTGCCACCTGAGCCTTAGATGCGGCCTGGGCATGAGGAGGACGACGACATATATCAGGCACATGCACATATGGAAGCTCGGCATGGACGATGCTCGCAGGCCCAATTCGACCAGATGCAGAAAGCTTGTGGCATCAATTTTCACACGAACGGTGTGATCGTAAAGAAAAGCGTCTACATGGTGCAAGCACGTATGTATGATTTCATGCACTCTTTCATTTAGAAGCTGGCGTGTTGCTGCCAAAGTTATACAGTGCAAGTTGCTCACCAGGGGCCATCTCGAATTTCATGAAGTCCTTCACCTGGCCTGAACGCCAGGGGATCATCAAAAACACCCTTCAGTGCTTCTCAAGGGCCGTGCTTCCCAATGTTTGAATGCTTATCCCTTACTGAGAGCTTATGTGCTGAGCTGGAAAGCTTGCAAATCCTTTCTGAACTTGTGTCTGTGTTTGACATGCTCATGGAAAGGAACCGAGGCAAGGCGTTTATCCCAGCAGAGCTGCAAAAGCTCATTGTCCAGCACTGCCAGGGGTTCATGCCCTCAACAAGTTCCACTATTCGACGCGCCTGCCGATGATGCCTGTTGCGAAGGGGACACTGGCTTCATGTTTCACTCATGAAAGGAAACACCGGATGATCAAGGAGATTGCCAACCGTTTGAACAATCCAGGCTCGTGGTACGAGGCTTCGTTTTTCAAGGAGTGTTTGGGTAAGCTCATCATGGCAATGACGAGTACACGTGCATGTCTGCAAATAATTTCCTACAGTTGTGGGGGAATTTATAAGTCCGGAGGAAGCTGCTCCGGAGACCAGCCGTAAGGGCTTCCTTGAAGAGCGGGATTGAAAAGGAATCGATGCTTCCGGGACCATGTCTCGATCTGAGTTTTCTGGTCAGCGAAGACGGCAGTTCCAGCCCCAGAGCCAATGACTATAGGCCCGAACCAGGACTCCGAAAATCATTTCTTATAATTGTTGAGGATATATAAATACAAAGAAACTTGCTGTACTTGTAATCAAGTAAGGGGTAAGGCATTAAAGTAGTAAGTAGTAGGCTTAAGCTTGTAGTTGCAGCGAGGTAGTAAGATCTAAGCCTCTACCAAGCGTCTAATTTCAGTAAAGTGATCAGTTCAAAGCCTTTACTAAGCGTCTAATTGCAGTAAAATAGTACGAAGTCGCCACTAGGTTTTTGATAGTAGTAAAGTTGTAACTTCTACGCTTCAAGCTTCTAATTGCAGTAAAGTCAGCAAAGTAGTAAGTCCGAATCTTCTACCAAGCTTCTAATTGCAGTAAAGTAGTAATTTCTCAGTAAGTATTATTAAGCCTCTACAAACTAAGCTTCTAATTGCAGCAAAGTAATCAGTTTTGAGCTTCTACTAACTAAGCCTCTAATTGCATTAAATTAATAACTTTTAAATCTTTACCGGGCCTCTAATTGCAGTTAAGCAGTACATGTTGGGCTCCGGTCTCCCATCTCCTTAAATGAAGTGCAACGAATGCAAGAGAACGTGCTCGTCGTAGCCTCGCAGCACTTGCTTTGCGGCGCCCGGGTTCGTGGGCACATATTGTTTCGCAAAGTTTGCTGGATGCAGGTGCACCTCATGCGTGGCGGTGGTGCAAGGCAGGTAGGACATTCGAGTCGAGTGTTCACGCACTTTTCGCTAGGAACTGATGACATTGCCGTCCATCGCAAACTATGCCGTGTTTCAGCATTTTCAGCCGTGTTTTCACGGTGGCAACAATCTTCCTTTCGCGGCTCGCTCCGGCCTTGTTTTGGGCATGGACGCTAGCACGATGTGGTGATCATTCCCTTCATGAAGGTCACGCTAAACTGTAGCACATTGCCGCATGCCAATCGCGTGTGTCCGCGGCTCTCGCGCCGCCCGCCGAGACGCTGCTGCGTTCGCAATCTAGGCCGCGCGCCGTCTGCCGTTGCTCGCCGTCGATGTTTACGGCGATCATTACGCTGCCTGCCCCCGTGCCGGCCTGCTCACCCGGCGGGCCATGCCGCTGGAGCGCGCATGCATCCGGGTCGTGCGCGAAGCAGTCGATCGGGCCAGAAGGCATCAGAAGGCCAGGTCGTTCCGCAGCAGTGGCTCGCCCGGGCGTCGACCCCAACGATCGCCGGCTCCTCGACTTCGTAGCCGACGGCGCAACACTACTTGGCGAGGCTCTGTGCTGTGACGTGACTCTGGTTTCGGCACGGATACGCGAAGGGCGTCCGCAACATTCCGCAACCTTCCTCGACCACAAGCTCGTCGCCCAGCTGGTGCAGGCGGTGGTGGCGCCTGCTATTGTAAGTGTGGCTGTGCACTAGATGCTTGCTGCTACTTTGCTCGGGTCTCCACCCATGACCGCCACCATGCCTTGCGTGCATTCGCAGGACGTTTTGCACGACGCGTGCCCGCCTGTGCCAGCTGCCTGCCGGCTCGCTGACCCGCTGCAGCCAAAGGCAACTCCGTAGTTCGCAGGTGCACTGGGACCGCGGATCGCCATGAAAATTCCGCTGGGGAAAGAATGGGAAAGAAGGGCATCCTGCTTCTGGTGACCACGGCTTTCAGCTGTCAGCCAGTGACGGAGCTGACGTAGCTGCAGCAACCCCGCCTGCATACTCTGCCGGCACCTCCGTCGCTCTCACCCGTGAAGCTGGCAGTTGGCTGGATGGCTTGGACCTCTGCGCCGAGTTTCGCAACCCCGTTCCCACGCTTCAAACTGTGCCGCGGTTCCTCATCACAGGTGTGCGCTAAGCACTCGTCGCTGCGTTCGGCGCGATCCGCGCTGCGCACGAAGGTCGCGATGAGGCAGCGCGAGTGCGGGCTTGGAAGCTCTTCCTACCCTTCGGTAGGCAAAGTAAAGGCAGATTTGCGCCGGCTGAGGTCTGCAGGGTAGGTAGGTATAGGTAGGTAGGAAGGTAAGTAGGTAGGTCGGTCGGTCGGTAGGTAGGTAGGTTCCTACTCTTGCCACGCCTGCTCCTCACAAATTCCGCTCATGCGCCACGTGAAGCTGTTTCGCCAAGGCCGCTTCGACGAGCGCACCCCCGTCGCCGTGGTGGAGACAACGAAGAGGCACGAGCTGCCACAGCCTGTGCCAAAGTCCGGCGCGGACAGCTCTCGCGAGCACGCCAACTGCTCATTGCAGCGGCCTGAAAGCCCCTGGGAATGCCGCAACGCTTGAGGCGCTGACGGACCCAGCACGGCGACCGGCACATCCGCTGCGCGCGCCGGCCCCCAAGGTTCCGCTGTACAGACCTTCTGAGGAGGTCCTTCGTTCGGCGCACCAGGTTGGGGAAGCGCTGCGCACTTCCAAGCGCCCTAAACCCTCGACCCCTGAACCCTAAAACCCTAAACCCTCAACCCCTAAACCCTGTCCCAAACCTTAAACCCTAAGCCCTGAGAAACCCTGAACCCTAACAAACCCTAAACCCTAAACCATAGTTGTCATACTCAATACAAGGCGTTTCATCACTGCGTCATGGACACGAGAATGAAATATCCAACATCTCCATGACCGATTTTCGCCTGCAATCACGGCGAATTCTGTGTCCACACCCGTTGAAAGGGCGTGGGTTCAGGTCGCTCGCGAAGCGGTCGACCCCAACGACCGTCGCCTCCTCGACTTCGTTGTCTACGGAGCAACGAGGAACGAGTTGACCCGCGGAGGGCTTCAATGACAAGCTCTGCAGCGAGCCGTCGCCAGCTCTGCGCTATGAGTCTGGACCATGCCGCCGCTGCCTGGTGCGCCAGACGCGCTCCCGTTGGGTGACGTGTGGGACCTCGCGATATAGCGAGCGCCCCAAGCCGGCTGCGGACCGAGGTAAGGTTCGAGCTAGGAAGATGCAGTAGATGCAACGTTGATTCAGACCTCCGGTCGTACTCCGTCATGGGCGGAAACCTCGGATTGAAAAGATGCTTAAGCGCGGCTCCCAATGCAAGAAATTTTTAAGACGCTGCGGTCTTGTCGGAGGCGATCTCTCGTTCTTGTTTCTCACCAGCCAAGTGGCTTGGCTACCGTGTAGGAGCTGCACTCGTGGAATCTCACGGCCACATCTCTTCGAGAGCGACGATCCAAAACAGCTTCACGTCCCTCCACCTTGCGCCCTCCATGAATGCGTACTTCTCCACATGAGAACACACTTTACGTCCCTCGACTTTTGGCTAACGTTCCTGAGGGCGCGTTCGGTGTTTAAGAACTTAGCGGTTTGAAACAAAACCTAACAGACGGCAAAGAGAAAAAAACACCTGGAAGCATAATGCCCCATTGGCCAGGTTGACAGTTGGGGTTGAACAAAGTTAGGCGGGCGCGGCGTCTCGTACGGTAAGTAATTCTTTAATTTAAAAGAAAGGAGCGGCGCGCTGGAGGCGCGCTGCCGAACGAAAAAATTGTGTGTGTTTTTGGCAAACCCTTGTAAAACGGTCCAAGGCTCTAAACCGTTTCTAAAACCCTTCGAACCCTCCAAAAAACTCTCCAAAACCTTTTCAACCCTTCAAAACCATAAAAGCCTTTTAAAAACGCACAAAACGTTCTAAAACCTTGTCAAAACCTTCAAAAACCTTTAACCTTTTCAAAACCTTTTAAAACCCTCCGAAATCTATGTAAGTGCTTCAAGACAGCAAACAGTGAAAAGGCGTCTCAAACCACGCAGCGAAAAAAAAAAAAAACTTAAAACGCTTCAAGTTTGCTTGGCATGATGCGTGAGACCAAGCATGGAAAACAAAGCATCCGTCTAAGTGGTTTACAAAAGCTGCAGAATGTCCCGCAAATTGACATCTTGCACTTCTTGATGAAAAAGAAAAGAACTTGAATCACAACAAAGCTTCGGAAGGATCGGTTTACGGCTTTTGCAACTCTCAAGCACAGCTTGGCAGGAGTTGAGGCATTCAGTGACGAAAAAAAGTTATTAGAGGCAAACCCGTTTTCTTTTCCAAAACTGAAAAATTACTGTGGATTTGTGCAAGGGCACATTTTCTACGGGTTTTTCCGGGCTCGTTAATGAACCCGCCAAACCGTCAAAAACTGTGGGCCACTCCATCGAGACGATTTCAACAGGAGTTGCATTTTGCTCCTACGGTTATTGCCGAAATCATGTGGGCACAATGAATGGCGCTAT
>CAJNJA010039176.1:0-28240 GCA_905231915.1 Symbiodinium necroappetens | reverse complement strand
AAAGGCGGCGAGGCCTGCGCGGTGACGGGCGACCTCGGGCCTCCGCTGAGTTCTCTCTTTTTGGGTTTTCGGCTTGGATTCAGGGTTATTTGGGCTATCTTTGGCCTCCCGCCTAGCTGGGACAGGTTTTAGGGCTTCAGTATCTTAGTTTTTGTTTTTTTCTGCGGGGAGAGGGGGGGGGTGGTTTTTTTCGTCGCTTGCGCTTCAAAGCCCATGTTGGGTGGGCTGCTGGACCCTCGCTACGTAGTCTCAGGAGCCGCCTTTCAGCAAACCTCTCGAAGTTTAGGGCCTAGTTTAGGGTTCAGGGTTTAGGGTGTTGAGGCTAGGGTTTAGGGCTTTCGCTGGCCAAGGAGGCAGAGCTCAAGATCGCATCCTTGTCTGCTCGCAGGTGGTCGTCGGAAGATGTCGTCAGGTCGTAGATACCTTCCATTCGACTTCCTCGGAGTGCATTCAACTCCGTGCCAAGTCACAAATAGTAAGAGACAGCTGTAGAAGGTCCGTGTGCGGCACACTACTCGTAGATGCCGCGAACGGCACTAGGCGATTCCGTGTGTTAAGCCGCTTACCACTCTTTGCTCAAGACGGGTCGCTGTAGCCATTTTGGGGTTTAGGGTTCTGCGGTTCGGGGTTGGGGTTTAGGGTTAACCGTGCGCTTGTTAAGGGCGTCGTTTCTAGGGCTCTTCGCAGGGTTTGGGGATGCCTTAGAATTGCGTGTTCATTGGCTTTTTGGAAAATCAGGGTTCTAGAGTCTGGGGTTATTATGCAAGGATTGATAAGTTCCCCTAAACCCTAAACCCATTGCTAGGATGTGACTTGTAGTGGTTTCACCAAGTATCCGTCAGGCGCTAAGCCCGAAGCCTAACTCCCAAGCCCTCCGCTGCAAGAACTCCATTGGAGTTCCCTTTTTAGTGTTGGCGAAAACCCATGTCGTATTTTCGGAGCCAAGAAGACTAGATAGCCCCCAAAAGGAACTACAATGGAGACTATAGGTACGAGAGCTCGGGTCGTCGCACTGCTGCTGCTCCTGTGCACGGATGTATTCGTCGATCCGGCCTGAGGCATGACTTGTTGTTCAAAGCTCACGGCTCACCATTGTCATTACCATGATATCTTTAGAGGTAGCCGTACTATTGGCATGATTATTTCTAGTATGCTTGTTATCGTTCGTATAAGGATTGAATGTCGGGGTTCCGCGTGCTGTAGCCTTTTAGGCCAGGTATTGCCTTACAGAAAGCCCGACAATTGGCCCTAGATCAGCATACAGAGAGCCTCTTGCGGCCTCCGGCCGTCAGATCCAAGAATCCGAGTCAGGATTGGGAGTTGAAAAGCTGGGCTTCAGGGCAGTTCTGTCGACAAGCTTCCAGACGTAGGCTTAAGGGGTGTTTTGCTTCCTTGGCGGTTGTTAGCCCTAAACCCTAAACCCTAACCCGTAAACCCTAACCCCTAAACCCTAAACCCTAACCCCTAAACCCTAAACCCTAACTCCTAAACCCTAAACCCTGGCATCTGTGATGCTGTCAGCCCTCGAAGCAATGCGACGGTATCCCTCTAAACCACGAAAGTGAAAGATGTAGGTGCCCTAAAACCCAAAGCCCTCAACCCTAAACCCTAATCCCCTAAACCCTCAACCCCCAATCCCCCTAAACCCTCAACCCCCTAAACCCCCTAATCCCCCTAAGTGCCAGACAGCTGGACGAGGCAGCAGATGCCTTCGGCGAGCTGAGCGCCAGTCTTTGAACTCCATGTGTTTTTGTATGCTGTCCAAGGGCTTTGTTCCGTCTCGCATGGCTAAGGATCTACGCCCACAAGCGAGGATACATTGAGTACATGACGACTGTGCACTAAGTGACAAAGATCAGCTTCTCACCACTACCAAAATTAGGTACCCAAGGGCTTAGGGTTTAGGGTTTTGGTATCTAAATCATCTTTATGTAGTATACAGAATGCTCTTCTCTTGGTTGTTTTGGGGTCTTAATGCTTGCAGCGGTAGGACTTATAGGTTTCAGATCTTCAGAGTACTACAGCTTGCTGCTTAGGATGTGGTGGGGCCAAAGGTCCTTCGGGTTGCGGGATTCAAGAAGTCGGTAGGCCACGGTTTAGGGTTTAGGGTTTGGGGTTTAGGGTTTGGGGTTTAGAGTTTAGGGTTTAGGGTTTGGGGTTTAGGGTTTAGGCTGTAACCGAAGCAAACTCAAACCCCTTGGGCTGGCCCGAAGCCTGAGCACTTCGGAGATAGGGTTCAGGGGTTTAGGGGTTTAGGGTTTAGGGGTTTAGGGTTTTGGGGTTTAGGGGTTTAGGGTTTAAAATTTGGGGGTTTAGGGTTTTGGGGTTTAGCGGGGTGTAGGCTTTAGGGGTTCTTTTCTAGGGAGGTTCCGGACAGCAAGCAGGCTTCCCGATTTCTTCAGGAGAAATCAGAGGAGGCTTCTGGCAAAGGTTAGGCCGTGCGTGCATACATCTAGTGAGCCTGCAGAACTGGACTGGGGCTTCGGGATTCCTGTTTATACCTATATATGGAGGCTTCCGAAAGTGGCGGACCCTAACATAGTACCCTAAATAGTAGGATCCTTGTGATAAGGACCCCCAAATACGGTACCCCTTGTTTTCTGAATCTCCCATATTAACCTATACGACTAGTGGAGGTTTAATCAAGCAACAGTTTTTCTACCAATGAGACTTGAGGACCCTATGCCATCTGCATATACATCACCATGGAAGGCATGGCCCTCGCAGAAACAACGCCCTACTACACTACACCCCCATCCCAAAAAAAGAGGCCGAAGGCCCTAAGCCTGAAATCCAAACCCTCGACAAATCCTAAGCCGAAGCCCTTTAGGCTTTTAGGGTTTAGGGTTGTAGGGTTTGGGGTTTTAGGGTTTAGGGTTTGGGGTTTAGGGTTTTAGGGTTGAGGGTTTAGGGTTTTAGGGTTTGGGGGTTAGGGTTTATAAGGATCTACACCCTGAACCCCCAAAATACGAAACCCTGGGCCAGGCGACGGCAGAGGAGCTTCGGATCAGCTCCAGACTGGGCTCCGGCCTCACTTGGCTGCGGATTTTTTGGACCCCCAGCGGAGTCTAGGTACGGTTGATGATATAAATCCTGCATTACCCATAGTAATAATCATAATAGTAAGAATAATAATAAGAAGAATAACAACAATAATAAGGAATAGACCATAATTCCATAGTTTAGGGTCCTTAAGGTCATGCAGGGTTTTATATCGTCAACAGTAACTCACAATTCGCTATGAGGTCTCATGTGACTCCTTAGGACTACGGTGTTCATGAGAAGTTGTCAGGGTTTCGTGGTGCACAACGGTTCCATCATGGTTCTCCTGCGTGTCTCTCGTCTGATCTATGTGTACTCATGCGCTCGTGCATGTTGTCTCTGCGGGTGGTTGTGGTAGAAGCAGGAGCAGCGACACAACACCGCGACAATTCTGGTATTCTCCCTCATCCCGAGAATACTTGCGAGAATGCATACGACATAGCCCTCTCACCTCCAACCACCCCCCAGACTGCTGCCACAAAAGGAGGAATCCAATCAACCCACGGTTAAGCTCCGCGGCGGCACCAAAGATCCAGACGATTGAGGGGCAGTTCCTGCGTCCAGGCAGACGAAGAGGGCATTGACTCTAAACCCTCAACACTAAGGCCTACACCCTAAACCCCTAAACCCTAAACCCCTAAACCCTAAAACTAAGGTCTTGCGGGATAGCCTTCCCCTAAGAGTCAGATTCCCAGTGTATCATTTTCCAGAACAATGGTAGTCTCAACCCAAGTACCCCACCACTGGGTACTTTGGACGCTCAGAGTTCGCGCTGCGTAGCTTCGAGTGGGCGTTCGATGCTGCTTTGGGGGGATTCGAAGTCCCCACGTAGGTCCTTGTAGGCGTTACAGTAGAATGAATAGAGGCCCAAAACCTAGACAGCAACCCTCAGGCCTTCATGTAGGAGCCATAAATAACTAGAATAGGGATTCGGGGTATATTATACCATATTTATACTAAGGAACCCCCAAAATAGTATAGGTAGTTATTAAGGCCCCTATAGTACACATCCTGAGGCCACGAACACACCGTCTCCTCCAAACCTCTCACCCCCTAAATGCCCGTAGTCTTATAACCCTGAACCTGAGCCCTGAAAGCCTAGAGCCCCGAACACCCCAAGAACGCACAATCAAAAACAACACGCACAAAACAGAAAAAGGTCGTCGATCCGAGCTTCAAGCCTAGAGCCCTCCAATGTCCAACCCTTTCACCGCAAACGCTGCGGAAAAAAAAAAAACATTCGAGAGCTGAAGCCTCCAAAGAGCTCGCTCCCCAGAGCGTCCGTGAGGCCTGTGGCGACCTGAAGATTACGGGGTTCAGGGTTTAGGGCGGAAGGCTGTTTGAGTGGAAGAGGTTTCGAAGAACATGAATTTTCAGAATATTGGTTTGTGAATATGTGAAACATAGGAGTCTTCATGCTTCGTTGTAGATGGGGTTCGGGGGTAGATTATAAGCTGATCGCGTAGGAACAGAAACACTTGATACTGAGTCTTAGGGGCTGAGTACCCTATAACCTTTCAGTTATGGTAGGATTACATAATCCCAAAAAATTTTAAGGTTACCTACTCAGCTACTAAGGAGTTGCTAGTTCAGATCTCCTTGGAATTGGGGCTTCATGAGGTTCTTGAGCGTTGGGCAGGCTGCACCCTCTTTGGCCCCTAAGTCTTAGCATCTTCGTGACCATCGCAGCTACACCTGCATCGCTATGAAGCTGACAACAAAGCAATGAGCATGCTTGATGAAGCCTGTTGATGAAGGAGCAGATGATCACGCCGACCATCTACCCTAAACCCTAAACCCTACATCGCTCTGGACGTTGTTCCATGGGCAGGATGGCATCGTCATCTCATGGATAGTGTTCTAAACTAGGGCCCCTTTCTATGAGGGTGTCGTGCTAGATTGGGGACCTAAGAAGGGACCGTAATTTAGAGAACTACCCTCATGATCAACCCAAGCTCTGGACTTGAAGCTCGCAGTAGCCGATGCAGGATAAGTGGGGTAATTGAACAAGGCCATGATACCCAACTCGACTGTTGTTGTGTAGTGCTAGCACACTATATGGTACCTCAGTACATCTGTTAAAGGAAGCATAAGCGGAGAATATCACTTGCTGTTATGACCTGTCATTGCCTCCCATTGTTTTCTGCACAATGGGAATGGCGGGAGAGTGGCTTTGCGGGTGTATAGGGCAGATACTAAACAAATGAGGCAAGGGAGCCATTGCATAGCCTAGTCGGGGCAATTCGAACTTGTATCTCCTGTATAGTCCCCGGAAACATGAGAATGTAACCGCAAAGCCCTACAGCTATTCAAACTATTAAGGCCCCTATCTGAAATACGGGGTGTGCAGTGTGGGGCTCTTTAAACCCAAACCGTGTGAAGCCTAAACCCTAAACACCAAAGAATCTCAACTGCCTGCAAACTCAACCGATCGAACCGAGGGCATGGTGCAAAGGCTTACAGCTAGACACGCAACGCTTTTCCACAGACACTATGGTACAGACTGAGGGGTTGAAAATTCAAGAGGGGAGAGTCTGTTGGGGGGGATCTACGGTGGCACAGCTTTTTTGTTCAGGTAGAGTTTGATTATGCAAGCAAAAACTAAGTTTCCGGTTCAGGGTGTAAGGCAGCGGCAGGTTTTTTCGATCTTGAGCACAAGGTCTGGACACCGGCTTAGAAATGCAGCATACACAGACCTGTCTTCACGACGATTCTGCTTTTTCTGAAGCTTCTGACTGCTGCTCTAGCTCATATACGAATACCATAACCCGAAGCCGCTGGGCTAAGGAAGTTTGGTGTATAACGCCCCTCAAGGCCCTTTGGAGGTTGAGGATTGTCGATGGGCTGTGGTGGGGGGTGATAGGGGTTTGAGGCTTAGAGCTTAAGGTGAAGACTCACTTCTTGTA
Source organism: Symbiodinium necroappetens (assembly GCA_905231915.1). NCBI lineage: Eukaryota > Dinophyceae > Suessiales > Symbiodiniaceae > Symbiodinium > Symbiodinium necroappetens. Next base: position 22,292 of record CAJNJA010039176.1, on the reverse strand, counting down.
GCAAGCAGGAGTGGGCTGGGTCTAGTTTCGGGTTCGGATGCCTAGGTGAAGGTCTCAAACCATCGCTGCAACTAGGTGAAGCGACACACTACAATTTCTGTAATCTCTTGCAGGATGTAGCCCATTGGCTCGCCTGCAAGATGCAAAGCGGAGCTTACCTTTTCAAGGTCTCCCCGCTGAGACTTGGACAGATTTGGCGCACAGAAAGCGAGGGTATGATACTACACCTGCTATTGCTTCCAAGAAGCCTGCCCTAAACCCTAAACTCCTCGGCATTACAGACTGGACCCCTGAGACCAGCAACCACGCAAAAGCGAGAATTATCTGATGCCGCCTTGGCCTTAGGGTTTATAGGGTCTAGGGTTTAGGGTTCAGGGTTTAGGGCCTTGGCCTGGTGTTGATTCAAAGAACCTCGCTCTTGGCTTCGGTGCTGGGGGGCTTGCCTCGGGTCGAGGGCGTAGGGTAACATAGTATAGCACAGTATCATGCAACCCTCGACCCCTCAAACCTAAACACAAGAGAATTCAGGCATTGCAACTCCTGTTTGGGCCAGCTTTAGCGACGCAGGACTTAGTGATGAAGTCAAGGACCTGGGTAAAGCAAGGAGCTGCATTCTACTTCGGAGGGCCGTTTGTTCGTCGGAAGGTTTGGAGGTACATTTGTTCGCTATGATCTGTTATCTGATCTTACCTTATACATGTTGTTTTAAGAACCCTGAGGAGTAGTGTTCCGAACCACTCAGGCGTCGTAGCTGTGCCCCAAAGCTCAGGTGTGCTCAAAGGTCGTCGTCGTCGTCCGATGGGATGGGAACATCCATGGCCACAACTTAGCAGCAATCAACTCATCAACGGATGAAGGCTTTGTTTGCTTTTTTTGTTACCCTTACTGTTGCCAGGTCGCAGAAAGACTTCACAAGCCGGGCTTCTCGGATGCATCCGAGTCTTGCACAGTACACGAGGATTGCTCTCTGGATAAGGCTCTGAGATGTAGGTCTTGGTGTATGTTGATTTGGGCTTGTTTCGTGGATGCGGGGTTGCCTGATGATGTCGGCTTTATCCAGGGGTGAAGGTTTAGGGTTTAGTAATTAGGGTTCAAGGTTTAGGGTTGTTGTCTGGGCCGCGAAGCATGTGACTGTAGACTAGCCCTGAAGTGAAAGCAGGCTCTTTCAGGAAGACCGATGACAAAACGGGAAGACCTGAATCATCGCCAGCCTTGCTGGCGTTCGTAAGATATGGTCTGGCCTCGTATCCCTGGTACCTACAGCCTCGTCTATGTAGTTCTTGTTGGAGAGAAACTCTGTTCCTGTCCAAGCATGAACAATGCAACACTACCCATAGGCTCCTTAGTAGTTCCATTTTGGGATTACCTTCTAGGATTCTAAAAAAGAAACCATAAAAAGGAACTACTTAGGAGCCTATGGGTAGCCACTCGTCTCGAAACCCTGCAGCTTCAACGTCGACGAAAACGCAAACTCCGGAGCAAACCTTGCTTAACTGGAGGGATCCAGCGCAGGGCCAAGCAAGTACTCTCGGCGCAAACTAGATAGTAACTAGTTTTAGGGAAGAACCATGCAGAGGGTCAGAAATCAGAGCCGGGACTGGTTTAGACAAAAGTCGACCTGACCGAAGAACTGAAATGATCAACTCTGGACTCTCTAAACTCTCTAAAAATCGGGAGGAATGCTTTTCTTGGCATCCCGCCTTAACCTACAGCACCTCAGAGCGGTTCGGAAACGAGCGAACCGCCCGAAGTCCCGGACCAAACCGTGGAGTCAACTCCTGCGACAGAGACCCTGGATAGACTTAAACAACACACGATCCTACCATGGGGACCTTACTAATTCGAACACGGTGGCTGGGGCATGTGGAACGGCACGAAAACTACAAGGGGCCCTTAAATGCTAGATGTCCGGACCTCATTAATATATTCTGACAGTACACCCATCGAAAAGCATCTGAGCCCCCCTCTGAGTTCCTTGCCGTCTGCCGGCACGGCCATGCTTGGCGCTTGCTGTGCAGGAACCTCGGGAGAGGAGGCTGGATAGGGCTCACCAGCACCCTTCAAGTACCCTTTAATAGAGCCCTTGTGGTCCTTAGTAGTAGGTATTTAGCTGGCCAAATTATAATAATTCTCACCTCGCACGACCTCGAATTTCATATTTCACCGGGCCCTGCTATGTCACGTGCCTTGTCTACCTCGTAGTTACAACCGCGTGTACTAATTTATGTCAATCTCGGAGTTTTTTCATTCAGGTCCATGGGCTGAGCAAACTCAGCGAATTTGCCGCAACTTCAGCTGAATTGGGGGTCTGGCCTCCTGCCTCCGAGCCCTGAGCTTGGGGGTAGGGTCGAGGGATGTCGAGGGCTGAGTTGGGTGAGGGGTCACTTTCGAATTTGCCGCAAATTCGCCAGGCCTGGCCAGCCCATTGGGGTGGAGGAGTGGCCACCCCAAAATCTCGATTCCAGGTGGGACCAAGAATTGAGCCTGCGCACGTTTCCCAAGAGGCTTCAAGGCCAAGTGTGTGACAACTGTGCTATGGCAGGCTTGCCACTTCCTACGCCCACAACCATCAAACTTCCAGAATTCCCATGCCGGTGTGGCAGCGAATCTGCCGCAAATTCGCTGCATTCAGGAACCGGCCCTCAGGCCGCCCCTCCTCCCGCCCTCACACTGTGACCCAGTCATTTGCGGCAAATTCGTTGGGGGCGAATCCTCACTCCCCTCCACGTTGGCCAGGCTCCTCCACCCCGCCCTCAGGGTCCCAGCCCTCCTCACCCTCCCTCCACCCACCCCACCCCCACTCCCCTCCACCCCCATTGGCTGGCGGCCAGGCTCCTCCACCCCGCCACACCCAGACACCCACCCGACCCCCACTCCCTCCTCCACCCCGATAAGCTGGCGGCCAGGCTGAGGGCCCGGTTCCTGAATCTAGCCAATTTGCGCGAGATTCGTTCCGGTCAGGTTAATTGGCTGGGCTGGGTACCCCTACTTCGGACCTCGGCACATCGCAATTTCGGGTCTTATTTCGGGACGGTTACCTCGCAATTCTCTGGTGAGGTCGCTGACGTCGCTCCAATTTGGGCAGATTTAGGGTATAGCAGCGTGTAGTTGGGGGTGCTGGCAGGCTTTAGAGTTTAGGGTTTAGGCCCCAAGACACGAATCCTCTCTAAGCCTTACACAACCACAACGCCCGATACACACAAACAAGATGAGCAAGTGCCTAGCCCATCTTCCCGAAAACGGGTGAAGAAAAAAGCCTCAACATTCGAGCCCCCTCAAGTCCTGAAACTCTGAACCCTCGAAACAAAAGCCTCAAGTCCTGGAGCTGCGCTGGAAGCCCTAACCCTAGACCCGCACTTCGTCCCACCTTGGGGCTAAACAGCAGGTACACCTTATTGCTGAGCTAAGGCATGTGGTGCTAAACCCCCAAGATCCGACCAAGCCCCATGAACCCAGGTCAGCCCAAAAAGCTGCTGAAACTTAAGCCCTAAAAAGCCTACAAACCTCGAACAGCCCCTAAAGCAAACATGGATCAATAACACATGCACGAGCCCCTACTGCAACGCCAAAGCCTCCAAACACAAAACCACCAAAAGTCCAGGGCTCCATAGCCTTATCGAACACTATCTTCGGAAATCCGTTTACAACCTTTTCGAACTCCTATAGAACTCTCATACAAGAAACACGTCCAGTCTAGAGTCGTGATGATCCCTTGAAAGGCCACATACAGCCCTACACTAAACCCTAAACCCTAAACCCTTAAACACCCAAGCGGCTGGAGTTGGACGGGCGGAGCCTGGGAGACTGAGCAGCAACAGGCTCAGGCAAAACAGTGGGGATAGGGTTTGGGAGTTTATAGAGCTTGTTGTTTGCAGGATGGCTTCTGGGTGGTTGTTGTCGTGCTTTTTGGCTTTGTGTTGGGGGCGTCTCGAGGCTTTGGAGATGTCGGGTACTGTGTCGAGCAGCGCTGAGGGATTTTGGCCTAGGGTTGAGGGACTGGTTCTTCAGGCGTAGACTTGGGGTATGCTTCTGGGTTGAGGTTGAGGCTCTGGATCTGGAATGTATATAGAATTCTTGCCGCTTTGGATTCATCCGGGATCAAGGCTCTTTCAGGACGTTGAGCGAGCATGGATCCCTTCGAAAGGCCTTCAATGTTGCAACACACCATTGACACACCATACTTAAACCGTAAACCCTACACCCTATACCCTATAAACCGCTAAACCCCTAAACCCTATTACTCAACCCCTAAACCCTACACCCTAAACCCTATTTGCCTCTAAACCCGTTTTAAACCCTAAACTTTTAAACAGGCACCACCGACAGAGTCCTGATGCGGTGAACCGCCCCCAGGCCCTCAGTTCTGCACTGCAGCCCCTAACCTCCCGAAAGCCTTTAAGCTTTGCAGGTTTGGGGTTTAGCGGTTTGCATAGGTCTGTGGTTTAGGGTTTGGGGTTTTTTTCCCTCTCGCATGGCTAGGGATCAATGCCCACAGGCGAGGTTGGTTTGGGAAATGACAGACTGAAAATAAGGTTACTCAGCTCAGGACCTGAAACCTAGCCCTAGAATTCAAGAACCTGGGAGGCCCAGAGCAATGACTAACCTCACTTGTCAGGGTCATGTCAATCTCGAAGCCCCCTATATGCGACACAGTACAACCACTAGGGGTGAGCAACAGAAACTGACATAACCGACTACGGGCCAGCACAAAGGCTGCGAAACACGTGACAAAAGGAGCAGATGCGCGCTTAGCAAATGCCCGCGGCAGTACGCCTCAGCAAAACAGACAGGAGATTGCGGGGACTTGAACATCAAAACATGCAGCTCAGCAAAATGCCGGTACGGACTTGAATTACCAATTATAGAGGACCTGAGTTACAAATTACAAATTAACATGCAGTCACATGCAGCTCACTGCTCAGTAGAAACTCACCCATTCCAGACATTGTGCACGACCATGGTACTAAATGCATCCGCTTCCATCCAGGTACAGTCAGAACAGTCCGAAGTTAGCCGCACAAAACAGGGCTCGAAACTCAGTGTCAGCTTCCACAGGACCAAAAGTTGTGGCCACCAGCTGCTCAAGCAGGGTCAAGAGCCAGGAGTCTCAGAACATAGGTGCAATTGTAGGTAGCAAGCAGCTTGCCCACTCCCTTCAATTGAAGCTATATCCACAAGCTGCTGACCATCCAGAGCTCTGTGGCTGTGTACCAGGTTGTAAGAGTTCGTGCCTTGTAGCCTGGTATGGCCCGCACCGACTCCCGAAGGAGTCTCGCAATGAGACTTGACAACATCTTCGCTGCAGTAAAGAAACGGGGAGGCTCTGCTAGGCACCTTTGGCATGGCTGCGTGCAACCACAGGCTTTCCAGCCCAGCAATCCAACCAATCAGATTTCAGCGTTCAGGAATCCCAAAAGCTGCCGAAAAGCGTTGAAAGAAGTCAGAGGCACCGGCCATGGCGAGTCCAAAGGTTTTCGCCCAAGAGAAGCGCCCCATACCGAAACGAAACCAAACTTCACAAAGAAGAAACCAACCCTCACAAAGGAGAGAGAAGAAACTTTAGAACATAACGATAGACCCCCTCTCTCTCTACTCATGGAGGTTTGTTTGGTTGTCGAAAGGTTGTGTTGTGGCAGGGTCAAGTCGCAAGCAAGCAAGTGCCATCACCATTCCATCTCATCTCCCCATCACCTTTTCTGGGTTTTAGGTTTTCTGGTGACGCGATCGCGAGAGAAATAGTGATGATATAAAAAACGAAGACCAAATGAAAAAGAGAGTTAGCGATTTGGTACCAGATAGAAATAGGTCTGGATCACTAATTCTTGCTGGGTAAGGATGCAAAAGTCACTACGATGAAGAAGAGGAGCCGGAAAGGTTCTCAAGCGGCACTCCATTACTACCCCTAAATCTCGTACAGGCCGACAACCTCCTCGTAATCTGGTGTAGCTTTGGCCTGCTCCATCAATCCCTCCTCCGAGATTCCCAACGAAGAGAGCCAATTGGTACTAACTCTTATCTGAGCAAGTATTCTCTCTGCCCCATCTCTCCCAAGCTGATCCTCCACAGATGTGAACGCGACAGGCTGGGACTCTGGGACAGGGACGATAGGGGCCAGGGCAGATAGGTCATGTTCCCCAGTTTGCAACATACATGAGGCCGCCCTAGACCCTGCGAAAGCGGCGAGGCCCTGAGCAAATGCAGCACGAGCCTGGGAGGAAGTCGCGGATCTAGAATCGTCCAGAAGCTCGCTGGGATAGTCGTCCAGCTTGATGTGTATGTATTCTTGATGGATCTTGTCTAGAGAAGAGAGACGCATGGCAAGTGCGTAGAGTTCGGAAAAGAGGATGTTGAATATGCTTCTTTCTCGGGGGTGAACTCGCGACTCTGTTCCTCTTAACACGATGTTCTTCTTCAAGTGTGCCTCCGAAGCAAATTGAACCCCATGCAGACAGCCAAACAGCCTCATTCGGTATTCAGAATCGATGAGGACTGGGAGTAACCAAGGGAACGTGTAGAAGGGAGATGTCTCAGCTATTCTCAGAGAGGCTGTAATATTCATGAGGAACATTGCCGGCTGAGGATTCGTGAGGGGCGACTCCCTTGCAATCCACTCACACAGAAAGTCGAGACTGCATGAATCGGAAGCACATAGCTCGAGTGCAGTTGCCATTTTCCTGAAGGAACCAAGGCTCGAGCATAGAAACCTCGCATTCCAGGGAAGAACCTTTCTCAGGATGTGATCTGTGTCCCCTTGATGGACTCTAATGTATGCAGCAGCTGCACCTGGATGGCCCTGACATGCATAAGAAAGTATCGTAAGGAGCGAGATGAGTCTCTGCAGCGAACATTCCCCTGTTGTGCATCTCTCTATTGCTCTGACGCACTCGAACCTCTGGTAAAGTGTGATGTACAATCCTTCATCCAAGTCCTGCCCAGGAGGAAGAGACATGATGCTCGCGACAGCAATTCTCAAGTCGCCGTAGATTGCATCAGCAATCATAAGAATTGCGAGGGATAATGTTGGGGATATCCCCACATCCGGAGAAGTTCCCCGTCACATTCTCTGAGTGTAGTTCGCGGCACCTCGGGCACATTTGGCTATGGGTAGAAGAGTCAAAGAAGGCAGATAGACCTCCAGAAACGTAGCACTGGAGCATGTGATGGATTGCAGCACCACACCCCTCCAAACGCCTCGCAGCTCGGCCAATAGACCTGAGAAGGGTCAAAGGAACGACATTTGGCCCGTGCCCGTATCCTCCATGTTCTAAACTGTGCTTCTCTGACTCCTCCTCCCTCTCGTGCAGGCTCCTGAGAACAGCTGCATTCTGATATTTCTCCTTCAGGGGATCGAGGCAGGATGGACCGAGAGGGCTGAGTAGCTCTGAGGTCCTAACAGCGAGAGGGACCTTCCATAATGCATATTCCGGAAGGGTAGAGAAGTCACGCGCGATTTGGAACCTGTCACCATGAGCAGCGCTTAAGCTCGTCCCATGTAGCTCGGTTCCAGGTTCGTTCATGTACAGAGTACCAGCTGACAACGTGGTAGAATCGCCAAGGATAAGAACAGAGGTATGGTCAGATGTTGATCTGGGCCCTCTCCGAAACGCGGGCGCGTGAATCAGGATGACTAGGCCGTCGTCTCTGTCCAGAAACTTTCTAAGCATACCGATCGACTCAGCTGCGGAGTCGACAGAAAGAAAAGGAACAGGCCGACAAGACGACTGCTCCCGAACGTTGCAAACATAGATGAGCTGAGATGACGTGTTGAGAAGAACGGAAGTTGTCTCGAGTCCCAGAGTAAAGATTGCATTTGTAGATGTTTTGACGGAAATCCTCTTAGAGCTGAAATTCCACTCACGCGGGCCCCTCAGAATGAATAGGTCCACGTGATCTTCATCTTGCGAAAGGAAACGAGCCCCTCCTCTGCTCGTTAGAACGATGGGACGTGAGTAGTCCAGTTGTAGTAAATTTTTCCCGATGTGACGGCTTAGTTCGGAGACCGAGGAAAGGTCTGGTCTGGCGCAAAAGAACTGTGTGCCGTCATTCCCTGCTGAGATCACCTCCAGATCCATGCGTTGACACTCTACAAGGACATGTCTGACACCGGGTGCTCCTCCTCCTTCTTCCATTGAGGCCTGCTGTGGCGTAGAGATCCTTCCACTACCCCTGGTTTGTTTTGGTCTTCGTGTTTCTAGTTGCTTGAGCCAAAAGGGGTTTAGGGTTCACGGTTTTATATAGGTTTGGAGGGTTGGGGTTTAGAGTTTAGGGTTTACATAGGTTTAAGGTTTGGGGGTTAGGGTGTGCAGGGTTAGCGGTTTGCACAGGTTTAGGGTTTGGGGGGTTAGGGTTTAGGGATTAGGGTTAACTAACAGTTTACATAGGGTTAGGGTTTAGGGATGACGGTTTGCATAAGTCTAGAGTTTATGGCTTACGGTTTACATAGGTTTGGCATGTAGGGTCCACAGTAAACGCTCCAACGACGAACAGCCTTCAGGCTCAGAGCGTTCACTCAACTCTTATCCACCACCCTGACAGCCTATCGGCGGCTGCGCGGGACCTCCGGGGCCTCTGCTAGATGCCTGGCCACAAATGCGCCCGAGAATTGCGCATTTGAAGCTGAGGCCTCCGCTGGGAGTAGGGTTTAGGGTTGTCCGAAGGGTCCATGTACCCAAATAGATATATACTTGCCCCAAAGTAGCTAAGTAGGGGCTACTTTAAGGCCAAAGCTTATACCATTTGGGTACATGGACCCTTAGGGTTTAGGGCGTTTAAGTTGTCTACAATTTTGAAGGTTCATGGCTTGGGGTTGACCAGGGTTCCTGTCCTTCAGGCTGAGCCGTTTGAGCTTTGGTGTACGGGCTGAGCGATGAGTATACGTTCTGTCTGAAGCTAAGAACTTGGGAGAGTCCGTCCTCTAGGGTGCAAAGTTTTTTCATGCGAATCCGCAAAAACGCGCCCCAAACCTAAACCCTAAACCGATCCGGATTATTGTCCCGCCGTACTAAGCTTGGAAGGAGCACTAAGTAGGCCCGGAGCACTGAAGCCCCCATGCACTGCCTGTAGCTATCAAATCATCGGTTATGACAATAACCTTAACCCCAAATAACCTACCTTTTTAAGGACTTATATAAAGAAATCATAAGAAGGAACCCTAAAATGGTAGGTTCTTTAGGGTCCAGGAATGCCCTCAGTATAGGATGTAGGTCGGGTATTGGTCCGTATAGGTGTAGAACCGGCTAGTGGCTCGGCAGGGGTAGCCTTAGACCGCACAAGACCCTATTCAAACTCTAGAGGTCATCCTAGACACCTTTGAAAAAAAAACGCTACACAGTGGAGCCTGAAAGTCCTTGTTCCCTGGGACTCTAAGCACCTACAGTTTTACGGGTTCTACCTACTAATTAAGGGGTAATGGCTGCTAAACTGTAGGTAAAGAGAGTTACAGGTCTGCATGAGGGTTTAGGGCGTGTTTGCCTAAACACTAAACCCTTGTGCACTACAGGGTTTGGGGTTTACTGGGCTGTAGTTTCGGATGTATGCAGTATTTGTGAATCGCTCTATAGGAACCGTAAGGAGTTTCCCAAAGTGCCACCGAGTTTAAGCTTTAAGGAGGAGGTCCAGAGCTCCAAATCCTCGGCTACTTAACACCGGACTCTTACACAAGAAGGAAAACGAGGGCTTGTCCCTATACGCCGCAAGCGACCCAGGGATTTTCTGATCTGGTCCTCGGGTTCATCCCAGGCCGAATGCTCTGCCCGGACATTGCATGTAGAGCGAAGGCCAGGGGACTATTCGATAGGAAGAGTTCGCGGTGTTGCTGTGACCCCCAGGATCAAGCCAACAGATTCGTAAAACAACAACCCTAAAACCCTAAACCCTAAACCCTCAACCGGGGACCCTAAACCTTACACTTGAGCTGTAGAAGCCCCCAAGCCCTCCAACCCCAGGGTCTGGTCCCTGGACCAGCCTTGAGCGGCAAGGTCCACCCCCAAATCCACGGAAGCACCACAAAGCCTGGATGTCTCAAGAGCTCGTTTTGTTTGTTTGGGAGGGGGTGGTGTTTTTTTGAAGGCTCAGCGATTGGCTACAGCAGACCTAGGAGTGGCCGCAGAGCCACTCCACGGCCGCAGCATTCGAGCGCCGAGAAATGTCGGCTGAACGCCAAAAAACCCGAAACGGCACCGTGGCGCCAGCAACCAGCTTGGCATGAGGGGGCATAATAGAATGCTGTCACCCTGTGCAGCTCACAGTCCAGCTGACGTCGCCCCAGAAGAACTCAGGTGGCCGAACTTGCAGTTCGAGCTTAGGGGCTTACCTAAACCCCCCAACAGTATGTAGAATAATAGCCTTTTAGAGGTTTTGGGGCCATTATTTTACCGACTTTTTGGGTGTTTAGGAAGGGCGTACCACGCCGGATGTCTGATGGGACGACAACGGCGACAATTGGCATGTCGGTCGTGGCATGTCTCCTGTGCCCGAGGCGGGTGCGATTTTCTGACATCTAAATTGAAACGGACACGGCCACCATCGCTGGAAGTTGCCATCGAGGCCACGTGGAAGAAAGCTTTGGGAGCGCAGGGGTTTACGGCTTTTTGGGGTTATTGCTTCGCCTGGCCGCAACATTCCACATGACATGTTGAAGCAGGATTCGCTTAAGACCAAGACCCAGAAGTCGGAACAGGTGACCTTTTCTGCGCAATGACCTGACACTTAATGCCCTCCCCCTCCCCCACAAACAAAGAGGCTTCCTCTATCTCCAACATTGCTAACTGCGCCACTGCACCGTGCTCGCATCAATCCTCAAGCCAACACACACTGAAAACCTTGGCAAAAAACGAAATCAGGAGTCACCGGAGCACGCGCCACCTTAAGCATCCGACCGCGAACCCCTGAATCCTCGAACTTACACTAGCCACCAGGCCCCTAGAGTCCCCTCAACTCCTGTAGCCCTTCTAGAACCCCGCTTGCCGAACCCTCAGAGCACCCCTAGAAGGCCATAGGACCATATTCCCAAACCTTATAAACCCCTCCGCCCTCAAACCCAAATTCCCTAACCCGCCCCTAAACCCAAACCGCCGGCAAGCCCAGAACCTCAACGCCTAAACCTCTGAACCCCCAAACCCTGGCCCCTAAATTCCTATTAAAACCCTAAACCCCAAACCTTAAATCAAAACCCGACTTTTTTTGTGGCAAGGGGCTCGCAAATGTGACGGTGCAGTCCCGGCCTCTGGGCAGTTCGGCTTCAGGGAGCTCATGGGGTCTGGGGTTTCAGGGTCGAGGAGCTAGCAGGTTCCAGGGCTTAGGGTCTACCTGAACCCCAGAATTTCTACCTCCCTAAATTAAACCCTAAACCCTAAACCCTTCTTATTATGATTTCTTTATATCCTTCCTTTACCAGGTAGATTCTCGGCAGTTAAAGTAGAAATTGGGGTTCCAGGGTTTGGGAGGGTCGCCGGTTTAGTTTAGGGAGGTCTAGGGCTTCAGACAGGTTTAGGGTTAGGGAGGTTTGGGTTCTGGGAGGATTTTGGGTTAGGGTTGGGGAGGATTTTGTGTTTAGGGGTCTAGATTTTCAGGGGTGTTAGCAGTTTCGACTCTCACACTCGCACCAGGCAGGCAAGGCTGGCGGTTTAGGGGTTAGGGCCGTCAGCTTTTTTGAGGACGTTTAGGAGCAAGCGACCAGAACCGACGAGCACTTCGTAGACTGTTTGATAGGCTGGACCTCGAAATAGCTGCGCCAACTTTCCTTTTGCCTAAGGGTCCAAAGGACCCAATAACAAGATACTTAGGTTTCGGATAGTAGCTTTGTAGGTTACTATTTGGGAGAGTATACGATTCTTGGGAACTGGGGCCCTTGGGGTTGGTCTCCACCAAGCGACTGCGCCGGTGGAGATCCCAACCCCGAACTCCTGTAGAATAGCAGGGAGGTCGTCGTCCCTTCGCCGGAACACTCTTCAAGGGAAGGTTGTTGTAGGGTCCCATAAATTGTATCTTAGGGTCTACAAGAACCCACACAAACAAGGAACTTACGTATGATGCTTGAACACAGGGGTTAGGGGTAGCCCTGATGTATGCAGCAGGACTAGCTTTGTAGGGCCTTTGCTCCCAAAATCTCAAAAAAAGATTCTCATGGACATCTCAGTCACCTTTCGGGTTCGGGGGCCCGTGAGCATTTCCTTTGGGACACTGAATTTTCTCTAATCTCAAGGCTCACATGTCCGAGACCATAATAGTAAACAAAAACAGGGCTGGTTCGAGCCTTAGGCCGAAAGGAGGGAATACACACCGGGCTGAGCTCGGCGCGCAGGCGCGTCTGTTTCTTCGTTGGCTGCTTTCTTCCCTCGTTTGCCGGCCTGCGGAACCAGACGTCGAACCCAAGTGGATTGGATTGCATTCGCTGGCTCGGGGCTTATAGGGCTTAAGGGGATTAGGCTTTCGGATTTCGCACTTGCATAAGGCAGACCAGGCTTCACGACCACTAGCTTCCTTCTCTCACACCCCCAGGCCAACCCCCAAACTTATTCCTCGGGTTTTCAAGTCCAGACGACCCTGAAACCGTGTGTTCTCATCGCGCACGACATCTCACGCCTTCGTCTTGACCCCAAGCCCCAAACCAAGATCCAACTATTTGGCATCTTCCAAAGCCTTCCTTAGTCTGAAACTCTCCAGAAATGGGCTCGAAAGGTTCGGGAACACCACCTTGCTTTGAAAACTCCCCTAAATGGACTCAAAAAGTTCTGAAAATCTCTAGCTCTAAAACTCGAAAAGTCAAATTGCGTCTTACACTCGAAAAACAAACCCTCTGCCAGCCTTGCCGCCCGACCTCGGGGCTTCGGCTCTGCCGGGTTCTCTCTCTTGCAAGAAGAGCTGAGGGGGGTTTGGGGGGTTTGGGGGGGTTTAGGGGTTTAGGATTTAGGGTTAACGCGTTTACAGGGTTTAGGGTTTTAGGGTTTGGGGGGGGGGGNNGGCTATACATATACTCAACTTCATTAGCCAAGGTAAGCACCCTGGAAAAGGCAGCTTCATCGGGCTTCTTGGGGTTTCTAGGGCTTCTATCCGGTAATGTAGGCGCCTTAAGAGCTCGAGCGGGGCTTCAGGGATATATTATCGCTTACCCGTAGGCTCCATTAGAGTCCCTTTTTATGGTTTATATTGAGGATCCTAAAAGGCACTCCCCAAAAGAAACTACTATGGAGCCTATGGGTAGTTACTGTGTGACGAGCCCAGTTTCACACGCGGCGGAGCATTGGGCGGAGCATTGCAGGCTTTGCCGGGTAAAGGATGGATGTTCATGGAACTGGCGGGTGTCCCCAGGGGCTGGCAGAGGAAACATGATGCAAGAGCGAGGAAGCTCTCGAACTGGGCCCCTACGAATATGTTGTGATCCACAGGTACTGACCCAGCAATCCCAAAGATCCTAAACGAGCATCACCTAGACACTGTGGCCCCCAAACTTGCTGCTTGCTGCCGCAGAACACCCATTTCGCCAACTTCGTGTGTCTGTCCTCCTTGGCTGCCTGCCCCTCCTGGATATCAGGTTTAGGTTCAGGCTGTATGGCTGAATATAACGGCGATGTACATAGATTTCGGTTTAGGGCACAATCGAGTTGAGCTTTTTCCGGAATGCTTTGGAACTACCCACAACCCCAAAACCTAAACTGCTCCGCTCTACGTGAGCTTGGCGTTCGTTTTCCATGGAGTTCTGCCATTCACACTTTTGGCTTAGTTTGCAGAGCTTAGTTTTGTGTGTTTCTTTGCAGCCCAAACACAACAGCCAACAGACCCCGCCAACCCTAAGCCAACAAAGCTGTCGGAACGTTGGGGCAACGACTCTTCTCCTGTCTCAGGTTTAGTCTAGCGCTGAGCATGCCACGTCCCCTCTGGAGTTCACATGAGGAGGCAAACCAACGTGTTTGGTGTGCAGCGTGTGGATGTAAAGACTTTGTCCGAATATATGACATATATTACTCATGGAGGTCAATAAAGCAAGAGTCTAAACCCAGCCCCCAGAACCCTAAACCCTACGAGGAAAGCTTGGAGCTTGGTCTGTCGAGCTTGATGGCTTGTAGGTTTGAGTTTCAATCTACACTGTCCTAGGACGACACTCGCGGACGCCCTAAAGCGTAAAGTCGAAACCCTAGCCCGAACCTCACCTTTCGCCATTCAGCCCGGAATCTGGATCCTCACAGTGCTTTTCTATGCGAACCTTAATATGATTATAACACCTTACTCTTAAACGTATACTCAGAACCCTAAGGAATGATCGTGGCAATCCTTCAGGCCCCCTACAAGCCTAACAACTTCTGTTAGTTGCAAGACCCGAGTTCATGCCTCTCGTGACGTCTCAAAAAGCTCATGTCATGGCCTGAAACCCTTGCCCTGCAGACCCTGCAGGGGACCCGATTTTGGGGATTTGGGGTCAGGGGTTTAAGGTTGCCAATGTCAGCCATGATGCTTGCAGTCCGTGCACGTCGCGCATGTGGTGCTTCCATCCCTGCTGATCCCTGGTCAGGCGCGAGGCAAAGTCACCAGCTACCGTGATGGTCGTCATTATCACTGTGCAAATCAGTAGCGTTCTACGTGCCCAGATTGCTGTACTGAACCGAAGCCAGCAAGACAAGCAGCCTGAATCCTAAAGCTCCAGCCCTGAGCCCTAAAGCTACGGGCCTTCGGACTTCATTCGAGAACAAGCTTGATGCCTACAACATAACAAAAGCACAGGCCCTAAAATCAGGCTTGCGGCTTAATGATTCGCGGCTGTGAGCGAACCCTTTTCCTCCAAAACGCTGAAACCCAGATCTTCGGGATGCAAGTGCTGGAGCGACTGCTAAAGCGGCTTTGAAGTATTTGGTTAGTTTGGGACTTGAGGGTTAAAGGATCTGGAGGTTCGGGGGGGGGGTGGCATTAGAGATTGGGGCTTCGGGCCGCTCCTATTCACGAAGATTTTCCGACTACACCCCGGCGCAATGCTTCAAACACCGAAACCGCAAAAACCCACAGGCGGGCAAAACCCAAAGACGCAGGGGCTCTTCGGTGACTCGGCCCTCTGTTGTTTCATCCTTTCCTCCATACTCTGAAATGTTGTTGCATAAACACTAGAAGATTAAATTAAGACTAGGATTTTAGGCTGGAAGGAAGTGGCGAGGAAGAGTGAGAACCCCTGAACACATGTTCGGAAAGAAACGAGCATGAACGCGCAGTTGTAAATAGATATGGGAGCCATCGAAAATCATCATTGAAATCAGGCTTTAGTGTTCAGGCTTCAGATTTTCCGCGGTACCCTTTCCCTACTCCCCAGTCCATCTCGCGCGCCTGAAGCGCATACCGCAACGGGCGCAGCTGAAGGAGTGATGGGTCTTGATGTGCGCCTCTAAGTCGGGAACCTTCTTCTTGCCTGGCCATGGTCTGACAGGGCTTTCGGGCTTTGCTTCAGGGGTCTTCGTCATACTTAATTATGTAAGGTGTAGAATAAGGGTTTCGGCTTAAGCATCTTGTACTAGAACACTATAACGGTGCCTGATTCTGAGACGGCGACCAAGCGAGGATTTCCTGAGATATGAGATAGGTGATGGTGATAGAATACCAAAAAAACTAGACAAAACTGATTTGCACAAACAAATTAATGTGTCGGGGAACAAGAAAATCAGAATCTGCTGGCTTCTTAAGGCCCCGGTATCATATAGGGCTCGCAGGGACTCGACACTACGGCCTTGCTCATACACCTCTTTGTTGCGCACCTGACAACCTTGGATGATCTTGAATGATCGGCCTTCGGGTTTCTAGGACTAAGATAACTACGCAGAGAGCCCAATACCCCTTAACTAAGGAATATACCTTGAATCATAATATTGCGGCCCGAAAATTTCTTATTTAAGGGGTATTGGGCTCTCTGGGTTCGGGGTTTAGGGTGACTCCTGATTGGTGAGAAGGACATCGCCCCTTTGCGAGATGCGTGTTCGAAAACGACACTGCTTTTACCTCCACGATGACGAAGAGTTTCCAAGCCCGAAACCCGCAAAACTCAACAGCCTCAGCTTCCGCAGGTCCGAACGATAACAAGCTTCTAGAGTTCCAAAGCCCGCAACTCCCTATGCTCTAACCTATAGGGGCCGAAGACACACATTGAAGAGCATCTTTGGCAGAAACGGTGCGCGCAAGTTTTTCGAATTTTAGAAGTTCCAGGATCTATACAGTTTGAGGTTTATGAGGTTGACGGTGTGTATAGGGATGATGATTTAGCCAGCACTGTCTGTGGTCTTTCAGGTCTGCTTTACCTTGCGCACCTGGGGTAATGTAGGGGCCTTAATAATTAGAATAGGGTTTGGGGGATTATTCTACTAGAATCATAATAAGGAACCCCCCAAAACCCTCTTCTAGTTATTAAGGCCCCTAAAGTAGAACCCGACTATAGATCCCTTATAGAACCCTGTAAGGAACCCCCCGAAACTTTATTCTAGTTGTTAAGGCCCCTATATTAAGCTCAGCTACCGAAGGCTCGGAGAGCCCAGTGCCTCTGAGTGGGTTTAGGGTTTGGGGCTTAGGGTTTGGGGTTTAGGGTTTAGGGCTTGGGGTTGAGGGTTTGGGGTTTAGGGTTTGGGGTTTAGGGCTTAGGGAAAATATTTTTCAAGTTGCGACTTAATGGGCTGTCTGAGAGCCCCAGCCGAAACAAAAAAAAAAGTCAGCCCCTGGTTTCAACGACAGACTTGGCCAGGTTGCAATGCGGACACTGCTCACAGGCTCTGAGTGTCTTCTTCAACTCCTGCAAGCTGTGGATAAAGTTTAATTTGGGCGCCAGGTTTGCAGTCCTGAGATTATGCTTAAGCTCTACATGCTGAATAGTCCGCTATGCAAGCCGTTGTGCTCTAACGACTTACAATGAAGCAAACGACGATAGTAGAAGCTACTGGGAAATCGCCTATCAACGGAAATAACCCTGTAAGGGGTAGGTTTAAAATGGCTGAAATGCGTCATGCCTGCAGCATTTTTGGGGCTCCAAAGACAGATTGCCCCCGCACTTCGACACACAACTCCGATGCAGGCGAGACCCTGGATTCCAAACCCTGAAGGGGCCAAACTTGTAAACCGCAGGGTCAACCGACTTGGTTGTCTTGATTCTTCAAGTTAACCTTCTGAACCGGAAAGCACAGAACCCTAGACCCTCCGCCCCCGACGACTCTGTAAAGGCGGATATAACAAAGAAGCATGCACACAAGCACAAATAAATGAAATAAATAAAACATGTGTATATCTATATATATATATAGATGTATACATAACCATGTCTCTACGTGCGCGTATGTGTGCACGCGTGTGTTTCTTTGTTTGATTGTTTTGTTTGTTTTTTTTTGTTTTGTTTGCTTTGTTTTGGTTTTGGTTTGTTTTGGATTGTTTTGTTTTGTTTGTTTGCTTGCTTGATTGCTTGTTTGCTTGCTTGCTTGGTGGTTTGTGTGTTTGCTTGTTAGTTTGTTAGTTTGTTTGTTTGTGTGTGTGTGTGTCTCTGTGTGCGGTGCGCACAAGTGCATCTATATCTAGATCCATACATTCACTTGCCCATCATCTATCTAACCACTTAGCTATTCATCCTGCATGCATGCACGCATACATGTATGCATTATGTACGTGTCTATGTATGTATGCCGGTCTGTGGTTTATGTTTGTATGTATATGTCTCCGTGTGTCTGCACGCATGCATACATGCATGCATTTCTGTATTTATGTATTTATGTATGTACGTATGTATGTATGTACGTAGGTGTGTGTGTATACATATGTATATATATATGTCTATATGTGTGTGTGTATGTGTGTTGTATACGTATGTGTGTGTGTACGTAGGTATGTAAGTATGCCAATGTAGGCATGTAGGCATGTATGTATGTATGTATGTATGTATGTGTCTGTGCATGTATCTGTGTATTCATGTCTGCATGTATGCATGTGTATATCTGTGTGTGTGTGTGCACTCGTAGTCTCCGTGTGTATGTGCGTGTCTGTCTGTGTGTGACTGTTTGTCCGCATGTATGTCTGTGTGTATACTTGCTGTAGGTGCGAGCAAAGCGCAACAGTTGCATCTCAGGAGGCCCTTAACTCGTGCCTCAGCAAAAGAAACCGTAGAGGCGGCAACACGTTTGGGATATCTTTGGGTGTATTTCGCCTCAGAATCGCACCTCCCTATATGCACATCTGCAGCCAGAAATTACCCCTAGACCGTCGTGCCCTGCCTTGCGGGCTTGCTTCTGCCGCTGGCTCTTCAGTCCCATGGCAAATGCAAGCAGCCCTGAAGCCTAACACTGCTTAGTGGTTGAGGGATAAAAACCTCGAGGTTTAGCATTAAAAAAAGCTTCCGGAGCAAGACGCTAAGCGAAGCCCCGACCTGCAACACAACTCGGACTGTCGAGTAGGGTTCAGTGGTTGCTGTCGTCCCGGGGGTGGGGGTGGGGGGTGGGGTTTAGAGAGTTTGGAGATCATGGCTTCGCGTGTTGGGCTACAAATTTCGATTCAAAGAGGTGTATGGGCCAAGGCTGTCAGAAGTTGGTTCTGCATACAAAGGCTGACAGTGCGGCCTACCTCATGCTGACTTAGCTCGGTACTCGTGCCAGCGATGGAACATCACGTGGATTGGGCTGAGTCCCCCGGTATAGAAAACCCCTTACCAAAACAAAACCTCTAAAAGGCTATTATTCTACCTACTTTTCGGGGTTTAGGTACAAACCCTTACTGAACAGAAAGCGTGTCAAGCCGAGATTTTTGGGATCTCAACCTTTCGATCCTTTAGCATGAGTCTAGATGTATGAGTCATCTAAGCCTCAAGCAAACATGGGGGCGCGACTTCCCAAGGGAGGTATACCAGACCAGGAATTCATGGCCTAGGGTTAAAGGTTAGACGTCGAACCCTTCCTAGAAACTGTGTAGACCCTGTAGGCAAGAACTCTAACGGACCTGCAAAGTTCCGACCTGCAGGTCCTGGCTATATAAGTCTCTGTGGGTTCGGTGTTCACACCCTCGCGTTCTACGACGGAGCTTCTTTCAGTAGAGAACGTACAAGACTCATAGAGCCGTCCCATACCCTTTTTCCGCAGCCCCTTACTAACAAACAACTGGCAGCAGAATTACACCAAAAAGATTGCAAACCACCCAACCAAAAGGCAGGGCCCCCCCACTGCATCATCTGCTCCCCGTGGTGGTGCCGAGGGCGCCGGTAGGGAGGTGAAGGCATCGAAGTCTACCCCGGCCCTGGCGAACGAAATCGAGTTTAGTTGAAAGATTGGGTCTTTAGCCTACAATGCCCAAGCTTATGCCCCTCCCTCCCTCCCTCCCTCCCTCCCTCCCTCCCTCCCTCCCTGCATCTCTCTCTCTCTCTCTCTCTCTGTCGCTCTCTGCTTCTCTCTCTCTCGCTCTCTCTCTAATTTTCAGATCCAAGTAAAGTTTGGCGATAACAGCCTGGACCGACTCAACCTTGCACATCGCAACCCGCTCTAACGCTCCACACCAGGATTGCGGGTGAAGAAAGACCCCAGCAACACACAACAAAATCAGAGCAAAACGGAGCGCAAACCCACCTCTGAAAGCCCCGAATGCTGACCCAAGCGAAACTCTGGAGGCCAAACCGACATCCCAAAACACCGAGCATAGAACCCTCTCCCAAGCTGCCAAGTACTGCAGTAGGTAGAGCACTCTGCTCTATGTATATACTACTACACATTGCACCCAGGGGTCCTCAATGCATTTTCTGTTCTTAACTCTAAACCCTACACCCTAAGCCAATATGTATATTCAAAACACATAACAGCACAGGCCCGGGACGCAGGATGCTTTCGCCAGCATCGCGACCCTCCTGCTCGTCTTCGTCCTCAGCGGGTGAAGCCGCCGAGGCTTAACGTCAGGGACTTCTTCTTCTTCGTCCTGGCTTACGGGATCAAGAAGGGTTGGAACTTGGGATGTGTTGTTATCGGTGTCCTAGTCGGCCCTCTGCTCTATAAAACCTTGACTTGGCACTCGCAAAGCCCTACACCTTTTGGCCTGAACTAGTTCGTGAATATATCAACAACCAAGTCGAGAAGCACAGGCACTTCCAAAGCCCTAAGGGTCCGGGTACTTGATCACTGATCATGCTTCGACTCCCTCAATTGCTAGCCTTCCTAAACTTAACCCTAAACCAAGTGAATCGGACGTCCGGGAAACCCCCCTCGCTTCGAATGCTGACTCCGGCGCTTAAGTACTAAACCCCTACACCCTGAACTACGCCAGAGAAACACGATTCGACCCGCACACAAAATTTACGGTTTTTTACATGCAGCGGCCGGGGTTTATTGGGTTTAGGGCTTACATGTGCTTACTACTCTGGATGTTCACTGGTCCTCCATGAACTGCACTTAGAATCGCTGAGAGATCGCAGTGGGTTTTGTGTGTTGGGGGCTCCCTCCGTCCAATTGTTTGAGATCAAAGGTTGGAGTTTTACATGGGGATTCTAGTAACTGCCAGTTAGATCCGAGCCGACATCGCGAATCAGAAGTAAGTAAAAAAGCTCCGCCTGGAGTGCGTGTGCTGAACCCAGATGTCGCCCCATACCTTAAACCCTACACTCGAAGCCTTGAGCCGTACACGTCTTTCCTGTAGTCCAAACCCTACGAAATAGTCTGTTATCATCTCAACGTCCCATAATTCTAGGGTACAGCCCTCGGTATGATCCTTAGCCCAGTAGGTGTCCCATTTGCTGACTTGGCTTTTCTTCAAAAAGGCGGGTTTCCGAAAATAGGGGACCCTAATATAGTACCCTAAATAGTAGGATCCTTATTATAAGGACCCCAAAATAGGGTACCCCTAATTTTCGGAAAGTTCCCAACAGGGCCTTTTGCTGCCTTGTGGTCCCACCACGATTGCCCCAGGTGCCGCTCCCAAGACCCCGTCGAAGACTGAACATGCGCCCTATAACACAAGTCCAAGGGTGAATGCTGCCTACCCATAGGCCCCTAAGTAGTTCCTTTTTATGGTTTATAGATAGAATCCTACAAGGTAATCCCAAAAAAGGAACTACTTAGGGTCCTATGGGTAAACCCCAGAACCTCGAAAAAGTTCGCAAAGCCGGCTAGAACCGAGGACAGAACGTGGTCGAACCTGCAGTTGCAAGCTTTCGATCAGGGATGTCCGGGGTCCTGGGTCTAAACCCTAAGCCTTCCATATAGGGTCTCCTAAACTCGAGCATGGGCTCGCATCATGATTCCTTCGGCCTCGCTCTCGCGTTCTTGCTATTGCTACATCCTGAAATTGTTGCTTGGCAACCTGTTGGGGGAGAGATGTAAGGGCCAGGATTTCTATTTATTCCGGATCCTGCCGGAGCCCTCTGGAAGTGAAGAGATTCTATATGGGGGTGCGTTATTTAGAGGTCCTAGGAATGAGGATCCTTATCCTACTACCAATACTTAAAATCCTACCGAGGATTTTAAGTACAAAGGCTGCCAGCTTTGGGAATCCGCATGCAGACTTAGGATCTAGCATTTTAGGGTTTCTGCGGCTTTGGGTCCTTTCGATGGGATTTCTTCATTACGGATCGGCACCTGACTTGATGAGAGAAGGAAATTATTTCCAAGTGGATGACACGCCGCTCGTAAACCTCGAACCAGTAGCATCTGCGCACAAGCCTAGCCCTATGGGTCCTAAATACCACGATCACGACAAACATGTGTATATATATATATATGCATACATATATGCATTCATATTTATATATATATATAATTATAAATGTATACATATGTATTTATTCATTTACAACTCGGATGAGTGAAAACCGATAAAGGGCTCGGTAAGGCCAACGTACATACTGTAAAGGTACATGGGCCCGAGAGAAACCCCACATCAAACTCCACAAAAACCCCTCAAGCCCCCCAAAACCCTAAACCCTAAACCCTAACGACAAAACCCTAAGCCACAAAACCCTATCAAGCCCCAAATCCACACAATCCCCGCGAACCTGTCGGTCGAGGCTTCGAAAAGATCGGCACCTAAGAGACTTGTTACTCTAGGTTGCGGTGACACAGCGGGTTTTGGGGGCAACTATTTTAAGGGCTGTAGGATTTCGGGTAGACCTAAACCCTCCAAAAGTAGGCAAAAGAATGGCCCAAAACCCTCTAAAAAGCTACTATTCTACATACTTTTGGGGTCCCGGTCTGGAGTTGTTAAGTAACAGGGTTGGGGGCCCAGCCTTCAGAGTCGGGGACTGTGCAGGGTGCTAGGGGGGGGGAGGGGCTGTGGGTTTCGACTACGAGGATCGGATCCACTCTCCGTGTGTGTGTGTGTGT
>CAJNJA010039165.1:493-28244 GCA_905231915.1 Symbiodinium necroappetens | reverse complement strand
GGCCTGTATTCCGACGCACTCTCTATATATATATATATATCACAGTGTCAGTGGCATAAACCCCGAAAGACCAAAAGCTTCCTACCCCCACGGCTTCAAACACGTGACAGACAAAAGCCTACTACTATTAAGGCTGCAAACCTGGAAGGCACGAAAGGTTATCCTAGGCTTCACATGTGCAAAACACGAAAATTCACCACCCCCACAGCTTCAAAGCTGTAAATCACGAAAGTTGGCTACCCCATGGCATCAAGCAGGTAAAACACAAATGTTTACCACCGCCAAGGTTTCAAACCTGGAAAACACGAAAGGATAACAACCACCAGGCATCACGCCGAAACGAAACCCAAAGCCTCTGACACCCAGGCCAGTCTTAGATGCCAGGGAACATTGTGAGAAAGGTGCGAGAGAAGGTCCCAAAGTAGAGGAAGACTTCTTCTCCTCGGCGTGTCTGGGCTCCCATCCATCTGCGCTCTCATGGCAGAGGCAGAAGTCGGACTTTTCACCCAGGATTTCACTGCCCTACGAGGACTTCCATTGATCTTTGATGAGTTTGAGGGGCGGGGATCCAGGGCCCAGGGCTAAGCTTTGGGCTTCTGGAGCCCTAGGCCTTACGCCTCGAGCACCTTTGCAAACAAGGACCCGATAGGGCCCCGAAGCGCCTAAAAAGGACAAAACGAAACAAACCAAATAACTAAACCCTAGACACCCTAAGCCCCAAACGACCCGAACCCCCACCCCCTCGAAGACAACAACGCCTAAAGCCACAAATGCACCAGAAACCTAAACCTGTCGAGCATCGATAATGCAGATTCTGCGTCTCATCGGTGATGAAATCTCGGCAGAGTGTGCTGGCCACCATGCCAAAAACACACCTCAGCCGGCCGTAGCCATATAGCGATCTTGCACTACTACGATGGCGGCAGCGGCGACGAAAACGAAAAATAGTCAAACCACAGAAGCAAGGAGCAGCAGCAGTGGCTTTAGCAGCAGCAGTACCGACTAGCAGTGCAGTAGGGGCAGCGGGAGCGGAAACATCAGCAGCAGCAACCGCAGCCGCAGCCGAGGTAGGTGCAGGGGCATAACGTGAGGACTCAAGGAATCGGGTCAAGAGATTGAAGAGCTGACGGGCTTCGATCTCTGCCTAATTTCAGCATGTCAGGCTTAGGGCTTCGGGCTTCCGATGTAAGATCGAAGCCCGCACATCGAGCAACCCTAGCCCAGAATCATGCAGGCCGTTGCCAAGGAAACTCTGGGACACTGCCTGAATACAACATGCGTGCCGACAGGGTTTCTGTACGAGTTAATACAAGGGTTACTATAAGGCTCACTATAAGGGTTACCATAAGCGTTACTACAACGCGTACGCAAAGGGTTACCGGGGTACGAGAAGGGGTACTATAGGGCATATGATAAGGTGAGTCGCTGGAAGAAAGTAAGCAGGCAGAAGCTCCAAAACAGCATCGTGGTGCTTGAGGCCAAGCACCTGCAAGAAATCATCGTTTTTCAATAGGGTTTAGGATTTAGGGACTAGGGGTTAATGCTGAGCGAGTAGGGTTAGGGAACAGGGTGCAGGGATTGTATGAGTTCTAAGCACAAGGCCTTTCAATGCAGGGTCTGTCAAGGCTGAACTCCAATGGGTGCACCTGGGGGCCTCTTAGACCCAAGGACAGTTTCGAGTGTAGGGGTTTAGGGGTTTAGGGTTTAAAGTTGAGGGGTATCTCACCTAGCTTGCATCGATTCAGCAACATTTGTGTCGCAGATGGCCTGGCTGCGGTGCTCCAAGCTTCAGCTGAAACCTAAGCCCTCACTCATCCCTGGTGTCCTGGTCAAGATCTGCAAGGAATTGAGCACCTTGGCTGTGTGAGTGGTTCAGAATATCCGCCCGAGTCGCCTAGGGAAAGTCTCGTGAATTTTGAGAGTCCCCCATGTCAGTCTGCATTGAGATGCCAAAGCAAGCTCTGTTGGAGAACTTCACGACCAGGACCGCACCAAATACACGGATTTCAGGCAATCAGCTGTAATATGGTTTGCTCATGGCCAAACCGTGCCCCGAACCATGACCTGCCTAGCTACTAGTTATGGTGGGGTACGTAGATCCGCAATGCAACAACTCTAACAATTCCCGCATGTAAGACCTCAAACGGAAAATTGATAAAGCCTCTACATGCTGAGCCCGGCATGTGAGACGGTGAGATGCAACACGACATATTGAACCAATACAAATCCGGTGGGGTCACACACTTCATGCGAGCGACGCTGTTCATCGTCACCATCCGCACCGCCCTGGCTAGCTTGCCCAGGCGAAGGAGTCGAAATAGAACCGGGTTGACATTCACGTCCTCCTCGGATGCAGGGCGGCTACAGGGCTTTGAGGGTTTTGGCAGGGACAGTAGCGCCCTGCGCGACTTTGAGATTTTCCGCCTGGAGTTCTCGAATGTTCTCTGCGGTGCGTAAAGGCTTGGTGGCTCAAGCATTGGAAAGGCCCTGTCCATGAAGACACTTACTAAGAATCTGACCGCTTTACAGACACAACGAAACCGGCTCAGCAGTCGATTTTCAGCGTCTTCGGCAGAGCACCTTGGCGCCAAGTGGCAAGCAGCGTTGGGGACGAGTACACAACGACCACTTCGACGATAGAGATGACGGTAACCGCCACGTCGAGGTAGTTCATCTTGACCTTAACGTGTGGCACGTGGCATGTCTCGCAGGCGCCCGGCTCGCTTTATCACTTCTCTTTCCAGCAATGAGGACACATGCACGGCAACTGCATGCCATGACGTCATCATGCGAAACAGAAGCTAAGCTCTGCCCGGGGCACCTTCCAGAAAGACCAGCGAAGAACAGCTATTCGCACGATAACATCCAGCGCAAAGACTACGGTGAAAAGCCTCGGCTCCAATGGTGGGCGGTCGATCAACAAAAGCAGTCCTCGCGAAACTGAGATTACCTCACTGAAAGTCTCGAAGCTATTGCGATGCTCGGTAGATCTGAGAGACCCGGTTTAGGGTTTATAGGTGCGCTGATGAGGCAACATCGAAAAACAACTCGCAGAAGCACTCTCGCACCTAAACTCTAAACCCCCAAACCCTAAATCCTACCTAAACCCTAAACCCTAAACTCCCCAACCCCAATTCCTGAACTGCTGCCTTCGCCCTTTTTTCACCGGATGCAACAAAGACGCAGATCTCCGACCGGGAAAAGATCCTGGAGCAGGTGGTGGGTGCTCTATAAAGCAGAATTTCTATGGGTGCTCAGCTCTAAGGGTGTATAGGGTTTCAAGGCTATAAGGGTTTAGGGTCTAGGGTTTAGGGTTAATATGGTCACCAGAAGGTTCACTACATCATAAGCGGCATGATAATGAGTACTGTGAGGCTTCTATGAGGGTTAAATTACTTGGCACCACAACGGTTCCGTCGTGGCATCGGGCAAGCGACTTAACCGGCAGAACCCGAAAGTTCAACACCCCTAGTCGGAAAACCAAATGTCCGCGGTGGTCGGGTTAAGGCGTTGGGATGGTTAGGTTTGCCTAAACCCTACACCCTAAGATTTTTCGGTTTTGAGCAGACCCTGGACCGGCAATCGAACACCGAGCTCGGAAATCAAGGCGTGTGTAGTGTTGGACCTCCGTTCAGCTCGGGGTTTAGGGATTCGGGTATGTCAAACTGGCATGTCTATGCCTGGGCGAAGCATTCAGCAAGATGCAGAAACTGCAGAAGGAACATCACTGCAAGTTCAGCACACTTCGAGAAGAAGATCCGGCAAGGCAAAAATAGTCAATCACAACAACAACCAAAACCCACACGAAACAGACACCGAACATAAAGAAACTCACCACCATGAACTAGGAGTAAACACAACAAACGACGTCCAACGTACACTCCCAAAGACACCCCAAACTTTCCAAGAGCTTGAACACACTGGCCCATCTTTCATTCGAACAGGAGCAGAAAGTTGAAGTAACTCCAGAACATTTCCAAAGTGTGGCAACCGCGAAACACCCACATCATGCCAAAAGATCGAACAAATCCAAACAATGGAACAAGTCCAACAAATTCCAGAACATCAGAACAATCCGAAAATGCAAAACATCGAAATAAGTCAGTAAACACATTCTAAACAGCAAAAGACTGTTTCAAACAAGGCACAATATCAACAACATCAGCAAACACCAACACGCCAAACTAGTAAACACAAAGCAGAGGCGTGCAGGATTCAAAACATGAAAACAACATACATCAACCAACGTCAATGAAGCTGAGAAGGCAGAAATTCCAACACCTGCTCGACAACACATCCATTCCACGACTTCGTTCTAAAGAGAGTCTTCCCGTTATCCTGTGGGTTTTGAAATGCTGCCCGGAGTTTGAAGAAGCTGTCGTAGGCTTCGTTGTCAGTTGATGGTTCGTCACAAAGTTATGAAGGGAAAGCATGTCATGCTTGTTGTGTGGAAGTCAGTCCGACTTCAAAGAACACTACGCTAAACCCGAAACCCTGAACCCGAAAATGTATTACTTTGTTGGGGTGTCTGCTCGAAGACTTAGGGCTCTCGGAAGCCCATTCGCATCAACCAGCAGCATGAAACAGTGGCATTTAAGGCAATGAACAGGAATGATTTCACATGGTATCCTCATGAGCTGACTGTCCAACAGCAAGTCGCCCAAGAAGACGCAGGGCTTGCTATGCGGGGTACGATGAGGACCTTCAAGGGTTGAGGGTATCGTTCTGACTACGTAATGCAATACAAACCTGTGCCGGAATCCAATTCACAGCGGCTTGCATTATGCGAAAAATATCTGTTCCTTCACTTACTTTCAAGGGCACTGTCCGGGTTACGAGGATACTAGACTTAAGGGTACGATCCGGGTTACCACTGAAACCCCCAAGCCTCGATCCATTGAACCCTAAAGGCCTGAAGGGTTCAGGGCTAGGGGGCAAATTTCGTGCTTAAAAGGCATCTTCCCGAGACGCTGTCCTGTCGACTGCGCCAGTCGTTGTTATTCATGAACGTCTCTTTGTAAAACCCCAAGTCCTTGGACTTTCATGGCTTCGGGACAGCAGTTGCAAAGTTTGGGAGCATAATAAGGCTAATAAGTTATATTACATTATATTCGGTTAGATTACATTATACAATATTATATTATGTCATATCATTTTATACTGTATTATGGTATATATTATTATATTTTTGTTTGATCTATATATATATACATACATATTGTTTGCTATCTTGCTATCTTGTCTTATGTCATATTGTACTATGCTATATTGCTGCTATATCATATTTTACCATACCATATGATAATATATTATATTACATTATAGCGAATTATTGTATGGTGGAAGTACTATACTATAAATTGATTTGTTCTATTTATGTTACATTCAGTTGTATTATGCTATGATACTCTGAAAAACATACATACATGCATACATACACACAAGCATACATACATACATACATACATACATACATACATAACCTGCCGGCCCCCGAAATTTTGCGGTTTCGGGCCCACAATTGAAAGTTAATCAAAAACATTGTAACGTTAGGGGGGGGGGCTAGGATTGTACTAGTTAGTTGAATAGAGCCAAGACTACAGCAGTNNAGTACTAAACCGAAAGGACCAGGCCTGTAGGGTTTAGGGCTCAGGGCTTAGGGTTTTAGGGTTAATTAAGGCTTTAATTAGGGGTTAATTCTTCGGGTTTGTGGCTTTAGGGTTTAGGGGCTTAAGGTGTAGGGCCAATTACAGGGTTAATTAATCAAGAGGTTTGGCTAAAGCAGTTAGGCGTTCAGGGCTTGGAGTTTTAATATTTGGGGTGTTGTTATTCGGACTGGCTGTCTACCCTCCCTCCCTCCCTCCCTCCCTCCCTTCCTCGCTTTTCTTTGCATCAGTCGCTGACTGGTTCGGAGGTCTGCCCAAACGAGGTAGGCTGACTGTCTGCTACTACAGCCGGAACCGCTGCGTGATTGAACGGCTGTTGTGTCTGGCTCACAAATTATTCCTGCCGAAAGCCCCCTAATATAAAAACGAAATCGCCGGATCTGAGTTTTTGTATTAGGGAGGCGGGGGCGTTTAATATTAGGGAGAAGGGATTGTATACATACATACATACATACATACATACATAAGTACATACATACATACATACATACATACATTCATACATACATTCATACTAGATATTATACGAACATATTCTCGTGAAACAAGATGAGAGAACAAGTGAAATTAGCCTGGTCCACAGCACTGCTCGCGATGTTGTCGTCTTGCGCTGGCCGCAAACATTGTTTATGAATCTTTGCCTACCGGTCGCAAACATGTCTTCTTGTGTCCAGTCTTCGTCGGGCAGGATTCCCTTCAACCCAGCTTCCCTCGCTGTGCAACCCTGCTTACAGGAACTGCGTCAGACACATGCTCCGCTGTCTGGGCAACCGCTCCTTTCAAACCTGGCGCCTCAAGTCCACAGCAAGCGTGAAGTTCAAGGCAGAAGGGTATCGACCCCTAAGCCTTCAACCATATCTGCGGCCTGAAAACTAATTACCCGCTAGCCCCAACCCTGGGCCCTGGACCCTGTAAGCCCTAAACCCCTGAAATCTACATGCCACACAACCTGAAGAACTGCAGAGTGGCGTATCCCACAAGTGTGCCCGAGAGCTGCAGCTCTACAGCCATCCATAACACCTCAGGTGCTCTGATCAAGGGTTCAGGGCAGGGGCGGGGGGGTTTAAGCCTTCAAGTCAATCAAAACTAAACCCTCAACCCTAAACTTCCCGGCCCCTGAACCCTGCAACTCATGCCACAGCCTGTAGACGGAGGGTCCAAGACTACGCTGAACCCTGAAATGTCACACCCTACGGCCCAAACCCCAAGACTAAAGACACCAAATCCAAAAATCCCTATATAAGAACTCCAACCGCCTAAACCGGAAGAGATCAAAATTCAAAGCCACCAAACCCTTCACCTAAAGTTCGAAGCCTCCAAACCCCGACAAGAACCCGAACCACAGACCTCAAACCGCCGGAACCCTGGGACCAATTTCAGGAGACCAAGGGCCAGTTGTGTTACTCAGGCTGTACATGCATTATTATTACTATTCTTACTATTCAAATATTATTATTATTATTACTATTGTTATTTCAATTATTATCTCAGAGGGCATAGGCTTTGGGGTGTAGCTTTTGTGGAAGATGCTGGAATGCAGCTCTTGATGAGGCTGTAGTACTACTCAAACTGTCAGTATGCAGCAAACAGGCACCACACAGTCGCATCATCCTGTCGTACCATGATCACCACAACATGCGCTGCGTGTTTCAGAAGCAACCCTTATTAAGGATGTACGTAGGTTTTAAAAACACATGGGGTTCAAACTGGAGATCTCCCCTGCCGCGACACATTGATGGACAGCAAGAGGGCGATCACAATTTCCTCAGCTCGGATCTACGAGAAGGCTGCATGCTTGGGATTAGGGTTTAGGGCTTAGGATTCAGTTCAGGGGTTCTGGGGTCTAGGGCTTAGGGCTGCTGGATTAGTTTTGAGGGCTTCACGGGCTTCTACTACGGTTTCTGTCGGAAAAAGACACGAGCCCACAACATGCCGCAAGTGAAAACAGCTGCTGCGCACAAGCTTGATGCGACAGCGGTGACACAAGAACGTGACATCTTACACTAAACACCTTGTACTATAATATTGCTTTATTGCAAGATTCCTCCTCCTCCTACTACTACGAATACTAAGACCCCTACGAGTACGCACTAGTGCGAGCACTGGTACTACTAGTCACTGGACTGCCTACCACTGCCGGTACAACGACAAACGCAAGTCAGACTACAATGACGTGTTCTGAGCAAGGGAAGCCGAGTGGCATACCGGTTCGATTGGAGGAATTCTTCGGTTCGCTGGAAGAGGCTGCGCCGGGGCCGGGGCGTGTCCTCCATCAACCCTCCACTGTAAGCCCTAACCCTTCTAACCTCCCAAAAGTCTATTGAGGCATCATGCACCTAAAGAGCCGACATCCCCGATGAAGCGGTTGGGGTCCCGTGTCTTAGAGGGTTTCGGGTTCTGAAGGTAGAGCTCGTGAGGATTTCCACGGGATGGCTTAGGTTTAGGGTTCAGGGTTCGGGTTGAAGGTTGTACCGGCTTGCATCAATGGAAAAAGGTTTCCCAGTGAACCCCACACTCAGCCGCCTCAGCCCCTTGTCCCGAGGCATGTCCGAAATTTAGGGAGTTTAAAGTTGTTGGTTCACGGGCTACATATCGGAACATGGCTAAATTGTCATATTGTTATTATACTTGTCCAAAACATGACATGCCAGAGTACAATAGCAAACAAAGCAGGCTTGGAAGTTAATCCACCTCGCAAGTGTCCCCCTGTGCCCGCAACCGCCCGACACCAACCTAACAAACAAGCCGCAAACTCAAGCCCCAATTTCGAGAGCCTAATCCCGAAACCCCCAAAACCCTAAACTCCTAAACCCTAAGGCCCTAAGGCCTTAAAACCCTTCAGCCCCAAGGCTTCGAACCCCCGACTTCCAATTCCCTGAAGCCCATCGTCCTTTTCCGAGTCTTGAGCCCAAAGCTACAGCATACGAACGTGGAAAAGGAAGGTCGGAAGCTCCTCCCTCACTATACCCCAGAGCCTGTAAAGTAGGGGCCTCCCTAACTGGAGCAGGTTGTTTTGGGTGGTATTCTATCGGAATTATGTAAGGGTCTCCACGAGAATCTGATCACTGATGATTCCGATCAATAAATTAAACCCCAAACCACAAATCTAAAGCCGGAAAACGCCAAGTCGACAGCTCCTCATCCCTAAACCCTCAGTCCTAAACCCTAAACCCTCAGTCCTAAACCTCTAGAGCTCCGAGCCCTCAGTCGGAAGCTCCTCATCGACGTCGATAGAAGAGCCCGAGTTCACGTCTTGCACGTTCTCAGAGCTTTGGGAGTGCACGCGGTCCGGGGTTTAGGGGTTCATTGACGGCTCATCTGTAGCTATAGCTACTAGGTTTAGGGTTTTGGGCTTCAGGGCGGTTTAGGGTAGATAACAGCAAGAGTCTCAGGAAAAGAGATGGTGAGCCAAGCCACAAGAGCAGTGAAAGCACCAATATAGGGGCCTTAATAGTTAGAATAGGGTTCTGGGATATCTCGTAATACGTTTGAAATAGAAGGAACCCTCTGGAATCACTTCACTAACCCCTCCAACCTCCGTATGTGACTATTGGCAATGGTAAGGTGACACTAGTTGTCCGAGTGTCCAATCGAGCGACATGGCAGACACGCAGAGGAACAGGCTTTCGGGTGCTCTAAACAATAACAACCCACACACAGAGCATAAGCCCTAAACCGTCAAGCCTACACGTCTCCTGAAACTTGGGGACGAGAATCTGGGCTGCTCTTGTGTTAGCCCAAGCTCGCAGCATATGGTTTAGTCACCTTCCACAAGTCCGACGGCCGCAAGAGTGGCCCTGGCCTTGTAAGTGTCACCGAAGCCCTAAAGCCTAAACCCAAGTCGGATCTGAGGGTTTGGGTTTAGGGCTTATGGCTTATGGTTTAGGGTTTAATCCCTGAGCCCGCATGAGGGTCTAATCCCTACACCCGAAGCCGACTCTCTTCAAACGGTGGATGTACCGAGGAGAACATGCTGCGATTCTTAACCGTCAAAAGCTTGAACTCTAATTCCCCCAAGGTTCAAAGCCCCTAAACCCTAAACTAATAACCCCACAAAAACATGCAAGATAAACACTAATGGTGGTAATGATTGACCGGTACTTAATGCCTTCAGAGATGCTTGTGGCACGAGATCTTGAAGCTTCTCCTTCGTTGTCCTCGCCCGCGCTAGCTTCTTCGTCTCCTGTGGGTCACTGCGATGTTTACAGTTTCAGCATTTAAGAACTGCGCAGCACGTGCGAATGTGGAGGGTTGCTAAGAAGCTGTAAGACCAATTATTCAGGCTTCTATGACTCCTATATTACATGAAGGGTCGGGCGGGAAGGGAACGGAACCTCTCCACTGCTCCCCGGCTCTGCTCGATGGGAAGATGTCACCACAACTTTCAAACCCAAAGGCTCTAAGTAGTAGTATAGTATAGTATATACCTTGGGGCCCAAATATCTACTAAGTACTTGCTATATTGCTACTTGGACCGTTTGGGAAACCACATGCAACTGTCACGACATGTGCCGAAGAGGGCAACGGCCAAAAACAGCTAACCAGCTCTGTAACTCCCATAGAGACTCCCATGGATCTTCACTGCTTTCTATAAAACTCAGATGCAACAGATAGATCCCACAGGTCCAACGTCCTTGTTCTCGATGAGTGCTTCTGCGACGGAGTCCGCGTCGACTTCGCGCAAGCCCTCCTTTTGCCTGGCTAGGAGCCTATTTTAGGGTTTAGGGTTTAAGGAAAAAGGGAGTCCGAGCAGCTTTCATGCAAGCAGTTTGGCTGCGTTGTAGTTTGATGTCGCCCATGCTAAACCCAAACAGACCCAAACCTCGCTCAAGACTACTGCTCTACTACACTACGACGACGATGACGACGACAAGTACTAGTTACTACTCATGCTACTACGACCACGGCTATACAACTACCACTCCCACTACCACTCCGCACGACTCAGCATGGCTCTTCACCCTAAACATCAAGTCATACATAGCCCCAAACCGTGGGACCCACTTCTGGGCAACCTTTGGACTTATAGACAGTGATAGGAAAACTTTATGTGGACCCTAAGTGCCACGATCCTTACCTCGTCGCTCACCCATGCGGGATCCCGAAGTCTCCCCAAAACAACACCCTTACACCCCCAAGCTCCACATGCACCAACCTTCATACACCCCCAAATCCGACCCTTCCCCTCAACATCGCTCTACCCGGACCCTTCTTCTTTGGCACTTCGGCAAAGCCCTAAATCGGGCAAAGGGCTGGCACATCAAAGCAGAAACCCGCCGTTTGGTGACATGCGCAGGCCTCGGTAAGAGTTCTTATTAGCTTCCTTGCTTGTTAACGGACCACTTTCTACTAAGCAATGCGATCCTTTTTTTGCCGAGCAATGGGTTCAGGGCTTCAGGGTCCAGGGCTTACAGGTTTCGGGCTTTTCGTGTGTTCGGGTTTGATCATGGATCCTTCGCAACTTTCATGGCCACCAGTGCTGACACTGCTAGCCCGTCGTCTCACAAACATGATAACAACCGGATTCGGGATGTTTGGGGAGGAGTAGTGCACGTCATGGAGGCTGCTACGTTGTGGAAATCAAAGCTCGCAAGCTCAATCTGCAGCTCGGCGACCGTTCGCTTCGGCCGCTTCGGGGGCTGTCGGAAACCTCGGCCAAGGCTCATAGCTGATGTCTCGCTGAATTTGCCGAGGTCGTTTGAGGTTTAGGGCCGGGTCTCATCCTGTCCTTTCCCAATAAGTGCTGTAAGTGCCATAGACGAGGATGGTTGGTGTCTCTGCTGCAAGACTTGCAGGAGAAAGCATCTCGGGCGACACATACACACACGGAACGCTCTAGCCGAGTAACTTTTTGCGAAGCCATATACTGTCGTACCCAAGGCATGGTGCCCCCAAAACCCTATCCGCCCTATCCCTAAACAGTTCATCTCGGAAGTTGAAGCCCGAACCCCCCTCGCCCCCCACTTGAACTAGCATGGAAGCCCAAACAGCGGAGCCTTTTCAAGATTTTCGTGTCTTAGATATGCTGAAGTGGATGTTGTGTATGTTCGAGGTCAGCCTAGCCTAGGGGTCAGGACACATTGCTGGTGGGGTTCGAGCGTATGGGGTTTATGCTTTCGGCTTTAGGGCTTACAAGACGAAACCTAAGAAGCGCAACCTGAAAAACCTAAACCCTAAAGCCCAAACCCTAAACCCCTAAACCCTAAATCCAAAATCCCTAAAACCCTTAACCCCAAACCTTTAAGCCTAAGCCCTGAACCCTTGAACCCCGACGCAGTCTAATCTCGCCTGGAGCAGCTCGCTGGCTGAGCTTTTGGGGCTCGCCTTCCCTGCGCTTGATGCCCGTGGACTCATCTTGTTTGTTGGATCCTGGTGCCATGGTTTAGGGTTTAGTTGTTTTTTTGTTTAAGGGGGGGTGGCTTCTTTCTCACTGCTTCTGCGAGGGAGGGTTTAATTAGGGTTTGGGATTTTCATAAGAGAATTCCAGGGTTTAGGACTCAGCTTAGGGTCTTTGGCATGAGGGCTTACATAGGGAGGTTAGATCTCGACAGGTGCTGGGAGCTCAGGGAGTGTAGGGGCACGAACGAAGGTCTTCCTTGTGGGAGTTTTTAGTGGAGAGCTTCCACGCTGAGTATGCGGCTACTATCTGCTCCGAGGATGCACGTAGACTTGCCTACAGTTTTGGGTTTAAGGTGGTGGGGACAAGGCTCAAGAAACCTAATCCCAAATCCTAATTCCCAACAACCCTCGCTTCAACCCTGAACCCTCAACAGCCGCAAGCAAGGTGAGGATCCACTCTGCAGCCTCCTGCCCTGTCAGCATCGGAGAGCAGTGGAAGCTACATCAAAACGCCAAGAAAAATGCGACCCTATAGCCCTAAACCCCCAAGCTTTACAGCATACACTAAAGCCTCATAACCCTAAAACCAAACCCCAAAGCCCTAAACCCTGAACCCACAAGCCCCAGCACATACAACCCTGAAGCCTAGACGCTATAATCCCCAAAGCCCCCACAGTAAAACTTGTAGTAGCTGCTTGTACTCGGCTTTTGAGTGGGCCTGGAGAATAAACGCAAAACTGGCTTTACTGGTTCGGGTGCTATCGAGCGTGTAGGACACATCGTTTCGCCTCCAACGGCCATGCAT
This sequence comes from Symbiodinium necroappetens, assembly GCA_905231915.1. Classification (NCBI taxonomy): domain Eukaryota; class Dinophyceae; order Suessiales; family Symbiodiniaceae; genus Symbiodinium; species Symbiodinium necroappetens. The sequence goes on along the minus strand of CAJNJA010039165.1, from coordinate 15,434 downwards.
GCATGGAAAAACCCTTTGGCAAAAGCCACCGCTCGACGAAGCCCTGTACTCTCAACCAGAGCTCCTCTGTTGGAAGCCCGTTTGGCGTTCTGGCCGCCGCCCTGAGTCTGCAAGGGTGGCAGTTTTCATCAGTCGCGCTTCCGGGAATGAGGCATGGGGATCTGTAAGTGGGTATATGGGTTCTATGGCTTCTATCAGGCTTTGTTTGTGTGTTTCTCTGGGTTTTGCGTCTGAACTGTCTAAGGGTTGTAGAGTTGAGGGAATCGGGGCTTCAGAGTCTTTGGGTGAGTTAAGGCCTTTGTCGTCTAGTCTTCGGGTGCGAAGGTTTAGGGACGTAGGATGATGAAGACTCTCAGGTTTAAGCTTGGGATGTCTTTAAGCGGTGGAGACTTTCAGGTGGGGGGGGGGAGGGGGGGGGAGGGGGTTGTTGAGGTTTAACCTGTAGGATGCAGCTTACCATGTGCTGGTGCACCACGGTCCGCTGCCTTACCGGACGGCGGGGAGCCTTCGAGGGAACGCCTCTAGAATGCGAGGGTTTCCGAAAATAGGGGACCCTAATATAGGACTCTAAATAGTAGGATCCTTATTATAAGGACCCGCAAAATAAGGTACCCCAATTTTCGGAAAGTCCCATGTGAGGGAAGGGATGTGGAGGGCCCGGAAGCCTTCAGGCTCTGGATGACCGGAGGCCTTGGACATGTTGAGCTCATGGACCGTGCGTCCGGGTTGTGAGAAAACGCCGAAGCCGATGGGCGAAACAAGGCTTGGGGTTACTACCCAGTATTACAGGTCCATAAGTTAATTAATAAGGGCTACCATAATAAGACTATGATCGGTGACATGTCAGGTCACTATGAACCCGAGCCTACACCCCAAACCGTGGCTGCCAGGCTGTCAGATGTGCTTCGGAGGTTTAGGCGTTTTGGTTTAGGGTGTGCGTCGGCACGGGTTGCTGCACTCATGATGCGGCGCGTAGAGATGTTTTTGTCCTGCGTGGATCATATGGTATGAGAATAACACAGGGAAGAGTGTATCCAGAACCTTTACAGTCAACCCTAAACCCCTGAATCCAACATCCGACACCCTTATCCCCTAAACCCCTACATCCTACAAACACACTCAACCGAGAAAGCCCTCTCACCATACATAGTACACTCTGACACCGGGCCCGAAGCCGCAACTCCAAAGACCCGCACATCGAGTCGTTGTTCCTACACCCTGCCTCCAAACCCTAAACCCAGAATCCCATAACCTAAACCCTTAATCCAAACCCCAAACCCAAAATCCAACAACCTACACCCTAAACCCCAAAACCGACAAAAAACTTGATGCTGAGCAAGGGGCAACTCCATCAAATGCTGTTGTGCAAGCTGCTCGAAGAGGGAGACGATCGCCGCAGAGAGGCGTGAGTTCGTCGGCTCTGGTGCCTTGAAGGGAAGGAAGGCTTAGGGCAGTGGGTTTAGGACAGGATAGGATTTAGGGTTTTAGGGTTTAGGGGTCCAGGGTGTCGTCTTTTTTTTTGGGGGGGGGCGGGGGCCGGGGGGTTTCTTTGCTTGGGGCTTTGGGTTTGAGCTTTCGACTCTTTGGACCCATGGAGGACTACTTCCCTCGTTGCCTTACAGAGTTTGGGGGTCTTAGGGCTTTGGGTTGCGTTGAGGGTTCCTGCATGAATTTGGGCGGCTGGGGTTCAGGGTTCTGGGTTAAAGCCAGCTGGGCTGTGGGAGTGTTGGGGCTTAGGCCATTGAGCCTCTGAATCGATAAGCTCCAAGACGTAGGGGAAAAGTTCTTTGGCAACACAAAGGACCATCGGTGCTATTTGTTGCCCATAACAGGATAGTTGCAATGATTCACATCCTGCGCTATGATGGTGCGACTACCACTCCTGCCATCAGAACAGCAACTACTGTAGACTACTAGTGCTGATTAGCAAAGCCCTGCATTGTCCTGAATACTGTAAGGGCGAACCCAAACCATTGCTCCAAAAATGTATCGAAAGATAAAAGCAGGTTTTGGTGCAGCGATGTTGCTACAACGTCGTTGCAGTCCCCAAACTCTGCTTTCAAAGCTGCGGACTAGAGAGTGTGGGGATTTGGGCTGATTTGGAAACCCCTATACCCGAAACACCCTAAACCGAAATCATCTACCTTTGTGAGGACTAAATAAGGAAATCATAAATAGGAGCCTTAAGAAGGTAGGTGCTACAGGGTTCAGGCAGACCCTAATAAACCGGTCCTACACCTAAATGATCTCGACATGTAAGCCAGCCAGAGAGGGGTGATTATGGGGTTTAGGGTGCAGGGGTTTCGGGGTCCTCAACCCCCAAGCAACCCCGAAGTCGGCTTGGTTCCCGCCAAAAACCTCACGGGACGCGATTTTCGGTTTAGGCTTCCAGCGGTTCCAGCGCCTTAGGCTTGTGAGGTTTTATGGTTCAAAATCACCAAGACCCTAAACCCAAGATCCAAAACGCAAAACCTGAAACGGTAAACCCTAAATCCCGCTGGGCCCCCTTGAGCCCTCAACTCCTTGCTGCACCCCGAAACTCAAGCTGTCGTGGAGCCCGGAGGCTTTCCAGAGGAAGGGTCAGGATGGGCTTCGGATCCTTGCAGGGCTATTAGAACTTAGGGCTTAAAGGCATAAGGCTTACAGGGCTTGGAGTTTTAATTTATTTAGGGTTTAAAGGTTTAAGGCTTACAGGGTTTAGAGTTTTAATTTATTTAGGGCTTAAAGGTTTAAGGCTTAGGATTTCGAGCTTAGGGCTTAGAGTTTGGGGGTTTAGAGGAGCCGCTGCCGCTTGGGCACTTTCAGACTGCTGCTCGAAACTGTACTTCCCCGGGTTCGGCGGCGATTTTCGGGTGCCATAGATGTCCAACTCATGGAGTTCCCAGGCCCAAAGCTCTAAATCAACCTCCCCCCAAGCCAAGCTTTAGGGTTTAGGAGTTTAGGGTTCAAGATCTTCAGGGTCTTGGGTTCGGGTTTAGGGCAGAGTTTAGGGTCCAGGGCTTTGGAGTCGATGCCAAAGCTCGAACTGAACGATGATTCAGAGGATTTGGGTACATCGAAACGGCTCCCCATGCCAACTCGCAAACAAAGCTCTTGAACATCACATTGCAACTGCATCTTGCACCACTCGCTTCCCGAAAAGAGCTTAGGCTGTAGAGCCTAGGGTTGACCCCACAATCCTAACCTCTGAACTCGCGAGCCGCAATGTGCCCAAACCTGAAAGGCACAAAGAACCCGGCACTCCAAACTGAATGGAGCAGTAGACAAACCCAGGGTCGTCAACGTCATCTGCGGTTAAGACCGAGCATAAACACGACAGTAATATCAAGGGGTCGCACTGCTCGTCAACTTGTAACAGTATCCGCAAGCGGCCTTAAACATTCATGGTATATGACAGGTTCAAGAAGGAGCGCCGATAAATAGATCCTCAGTAACAGAGCCCCTCATAACTTTCAAGATCCCCCATGCAAGACCCCTGATTTTTCCGCAGCCCCCATCCAAAGACCAGCTCGATTCACTGGGCCCCCCACATCACATGACTCTGCAGCCTGACATGGGCGGTCCCTGCTCCCTACCTCGTAACATTATTGTCAGTTGTACTTCTTCCCCCATGTGTGTAGCAGAGAATGAATGTGTCCAAATCTATACATGTATGTGTACACAAACCTGTGTATACATATCATACATATATATATATATGTACATAATATCTCTGGTACCTATCTGTGTACATATAAATATAAATAAATAAATACATAATTAAACATATGTATATATATTTATAGATATATGTATATATACATGTATGTATGTAGGTATGTGTATATATATATATACACATACATATAAATATATATATATATATATATATGTGTGTGTCTGCGTGCGTGTGTGTGTATATATATATGAATATGCGTGTGTGCACATACATACATACATACATACATACATGCATGCATGCATGCATACGTTTGTGTATATATATATACATACATATACATATATATATATATATGTCTGTTAGTCTGTATATAGACACACCGCATACACACAGAGACACGCACGGGGGTACACACATACACACACACACAGAGTCAAAGGGGTCAGAGGCACATCCCTTCCTATCTTGGTTGCACACGCACCGAAAAGTTGAAATGCACGCACGCACGCACGCACGCACGCGCACACACACACACACACACACCCGCGCGCGCGCTGCGCATAGCAAGGCCTCGGGAAGCCGCGGCCGCACAGTGCGAACGGAGGGGAGAAGGTGGAAGCCAACCGCCTGCTCAGTCAAGTCAGAGGGTCAGGGCCTCATAAGCTCCCAAAACCTACATACGGGTCTGCTGATCTGTTCATGCACATCTTTGTGCAGATTCATGGTAATTTGCAACAGAAGTTGTAATGTTGTTGTTGTTCGGGGGTGCTGCTGTCAGCCCTTCGATGCGATGAGCCCTGCGCGTTCCGCAGTCGCAGTCTTATGGACTTGAGCACTCGGCTGGGTGTTAGAGGTTATTAACCTCTCCAAAAAAGGATTACCCACAGTCCCAAGCTTAAATCGGGCTGCATGTATGCTGCTTGGCCCAAAAGCTCAGAGAAAGCCTCTTTGCCAGCTACGCCACTGAATTGCCTGACATAGGAGATGGGGCAGATTGCGTTGGGGTTCTTTGCATGACACAAACATGACACCTCAGCTCTTTACGGGCTTTACGAAGCCCACATCCTTGGCCCGGCTTGGCTACTTCCCATGCTTGGTGCACCTCCTCTGCCGGGGGCATGGCAAGAGCTACTGAGGCAGACATCACCGGCTTCAAGACAGATGCAGAACCTACGTCTCTTACTTTCTGTAAACTTCATACAAAGAGGAATACTACGGAAAACACCTTCCGAACAGGCATGTCGTTGTCAGGCGAACTCATGCTTGTCTTCAGACAGCTGCGTCCATGAAGCACACGGTCCGGGTCCAAGGGCCCGAATTGCGAAACATGGTAGTAGTGAACGCCTGAATCTGAAATCTCAAACCCCACACCCTAAATGCCCACGGGTGGTGCGGCTATGGCTATATATGAGAGCATCCCAGCATGTGGGATCTTAGCCTCGGAGCCACTTTTATCAGCCGACTTGGCGTACGGGTACCAGCATGCATCTCCCACGACTGTACGCTATTCATTCTACCAGACTATCAGAACTCCACAAGTTTGGGCTCGATAGGGTCACGCATGACGTGCGGATTCGGGGATCGAACACAGGGGCGGGTCGTGGGAACACCACCAAGATGTAATGCATGAGCGCTGTAAACCTCAAATCCCGGAAGCCGAAACCCTAAACCCTAAACCCTACATCCACAAAGCCTGAGTCCTGAACCCAGAGCCGGAAAGCATGTCTGCGGAACTGCGGGTTTACAACTGACTATCTATATCTTGCTCTCTTACTTTTTCCTGATTGCTATCTACCTACGACCTGCAACCTCTCTATCTATTTATCTATCTGTCTGTCTATCTATATATCTATCTACCTACCTACCTACCTATCTATCTATCTATTTATCTATCTTCAGTAGAGAATTAACTTGTCCAACTGCTCAGCAAACGACACTGAACCTTGCACAATCTCAGGAGGATCACGAGATCAGGGCTGGATCTTGAAGCCGAAGGGGTGGGTCTGGCACCACCTGTGGAACATGGGATTTCTTGTCCAGAGTTTCATGCTTTTGCGGCGCTACTGATGCTGCGAGAGTTGTTGTTTCGTAGAGGCACACTCGCTCGAGTCAGTGTTGCGGTAATGGCCCTAAGTGCCGATGTAAGCAAGCGACCCGTCTGAAGGCAACCGATGACTGCGACTGCCGCCACAGAGCCTGCAGCTGAACATAATAGCATTACCAGGTTTGCTCATAATCATGGCTGTTTCAACAATACTTATATCGCAAACCGCAATGTACCGCAAACCGAACTGATTGTAACGCTGATTCCTTGGCCACGTAGCGAAGCGATCGAACCGGTCCTTAACGCCACATATCGCAAAACAGCCACATGCACCCTACCAGCCACACAGGCCCCCACCAGCAACACGAGCCACCCACCATGCCACACAGTCCCGCACCAGCCACACCAGCCACCCACCAGCCACACCAGCTACACAGCCACACCAGCCACACATGCCCCCACCAGCCACAGACACCAGCCACCCCCCACAAAGGCCCAACCAGCCACACCAGCCAAGCCCCCACCAGCCACACCAGCCACAGACACCAATCATAATTACTGCACAATAACATCAACGGTGTCAATAATGTAAACAAAACATCTATAACATTACATAGCAGTACTACGGATTGCTAAACTAGTGACTTGGCCGGCTTTGATGCGCAGTTCCCGGAACCTCTCCTAACAGTTAAGACTCCGGTAGAACGGCGCGACCGGATGTCCCGTGACATCGTATAACGTATAAGCAAACAAACGGATTATAGGCGACCATATATATATATATATATGTATGAACTTACGGGTTTAGGGTGAATAGTCCTGCACTGCCCACCTGGCGTTGCCCGTGCGGCTTCGGGTGCCGCGCGTGTCTCCGGTGGGACAATGGGCTGCATCGGAAGGCGCTATTTTGCAGAATCAAGTGGATTCTGCACTCTTAACCTCAGGTCTTCAGTTTTCAGGCTTTGAGCTTGAACTAGTTGAAACTCACTGAGGTGATCCATGAACTACTAGCGTTTGTGGGGTGTGGGTCAAGTCCGAGGTCTTTCCTTTTGATGCCGTGCTCTGCTTCCAAATATCGGGAACCTGATATCTGGTCATGCTCTGCTTCATGCTGCTGCTAACGATGTCATCGATCATCTGAAGACTCTTGCTTGCTGGCTTTCGTGTGAACGGCACTATGTTTCTCCACTGTCACACTGGCACACTGGATCTAAATAGTCTGCGGGTCAAGCAAGCCTTGAAAGCCGTGCAGCTCAGACGTTTAGGTAAAGGGCTTTCGACGAGGAAATGTTGGCAGTTCTATCTTCATTCAGAGCAAACCTTCAGCGCGCTTGGTGTAAATTCGGTTCCCGAATTGGGCAAACAATCCGGCACGGTAGCAATGATGGCAAGACAATACTGACTAACCTAACATAAACCTAGTTGGATACTGGCTCTACGGATGCACGATGCCTGCTCAATCATAGCGCGTGAAGCGATTACTGCGACTGCATTTGATCGTTCGGCGCTCAACTCCAATCCATCACATCAGATGGGTTGTTAAACTCGACCTTGATTTGTCGTTGACTTTGCTCCGTTGTCGATTGGGGGTTTGCTTGTCTTAAAAACTGTTTACAACAGAGCATCTCGAATATGGGTAGCAGCTAGCATGATGTGGTGTAGTTTATTCTTTAAGGGTTTAGGGCGCGTTTAGGGGGGCTTCGGGCTTGAGGGTTTTAGGGAGTTGAGGGTTTAGGACTTAAGGGATTAAGGGCTACACTGAAGGGCTTTAATTAAGGTGGATTCGCGATAGGTTATGAGGGTTTAGGGCTGCCAGTGGCAGCGACCACCAACCAACCGGGAACGGCATCAGCTGCTGGTGCTGGCAGCAGTTGCAGGCTGGGTTTGCAGGTGGGAGAGGAGCTGGGAAGTTTGGTTAACTGGGTTTCGGGTTTTAAGGTGTATGGTTAGCTGGCTGTCCTTTCTGGGCAGCATGGACAATGCTTGACACGCAAAAGATTGGAATCAGCCAGACCTGGCCGCGACAGGCAAGGATCGGATTGGCATCAATCCGCCACGTCAGAGCTCGGATTGGAATCCGCCACCCGACAACGGAGCAAAGTCAAAACAAAAAGTCAAAGTCGGCTTTAAGAACCCTTCTGATCACTAGTAGATCTTTGGAACCTTGTGCAGCAAGTCACACTGTCTTTTGAATCAAGTCTGCGCGGCAGAGCAAGAGTTTCTTGGTGGGGACTCGGGCTAGCGCTTCTTCCGCCTTGCCAGTACGAGCTTACCTGCGCAAGCATAGAACAGCTTAACCCTTGAGCCCTGCAGTGTCAAGTCATAGAGTATTAATTCATGACATATGGCAGAAAACTTATGATGTATAATCTATACATACGTGTATATATACAACACACAGATATATAGCGGTGAATGCCAGCAGTGGAATGGCGGCCGCAAACGGCTTGGTTGTCTGCAACTTTGTGTGGCAATGCCATGGCACTGGATGCACCATCTGTAGATACGGAAATCACACACGTACCTAAATCTCAGATCTTAATTTCCAGTTAACAGGGCGCACAGTCTAGTCCAAGTAGAGTCTGAGTCTAGAGTTCTTCTGGATGAACACTGGACATGAACGCAAGATGTCTCATACACCGGCTCACCATGCAGCATATTTTTGATGGACTGCATAAGTCTGCTCATGAATAGAGCCCCAGTGTTGTGAACCGAAACCGCAAGTCGAAGTCAGTCAGCCGCCCCAGCGCTTTGATTGAGTCAGAAAACCGCCCTCATGCAGTACTGCTGCTAGTAAGCGGCTGCTGCTGCTGCTACTACTACTACTACTACTTCTACTTCTACTTCTACTTCTACTTCTACTACTACTACTACTACTACTATGTACTAGTTACTATCATTTATGAGTCGGCCCATTTCTCGGCTAAACAGTTGGTGCATTTTCCCCCAAGCTAAACTTGGTTTAGGGTTTGGGTTAAACGTGCTGTATGCAGGGGACCAGGATGTTCTCGCGGTCTTTTGCTCGTGTTTCTATCACAGTCATGCGAAGGGGTCCAGACATTCGTTGGAGCAGACATTGATGGAGTATGAAAGCAGGCACGATGATCAGAGTCAAGGCACCTTAGTGCTTCTCTAAGTTGGGGTCCTGTTTAGGATCCTTGGTCTGAAAGTGCTACTTATCCACAAAAGCTCCCCTCTATGCAATGTGTATTTGTATATATAAATATACATATATACATATATATATATATGTATATATATATATATTTCTATGTGTACACACCATGTGCATACTACCTACCTACCTACCTACCTACCTACCTACCTACCTCCCTGCCTGCCTACCTACCGACTTGACTGCCTGCCTACATACCTACCTACCTGCCACTGCCTGCCTGCCTGCCTACCTACCTTCATGCATAAATCTAGATAGTGATACTAGTTGCATGCATGCTCTAGATTCTACATGCCGAATGTTCACAAGAGCTTCTGCAAAAGCTGGAAGCATCGCAAAGGCCAGTCTTCCCTTCGGGAGCCTCATCCCAGCCTAGCTCCTTCTTGCGCGTGTACACGGCCTGCGCAAGATATTCGAGGAAGCAACTCTTAAGCTCTCCGGCTACTCTTGTTGATGAAGCTGGTGCTAGCGAAGGTGCATGCTCTTCATGATGCAGCTGACGACTGAGGTAACCATGATCAAGACCATGGCGATCATCTGGGTCATATAAGATTGATGTTGATCATGAATATGGAAAAGAAGAAAAACATTACGGTTCGGGCGACAGCGAGAGCGATGACTGCGGTTGCAACGACGCTGTGCATGAATCATGACCTTCCAAAAGCATCGTAGCCAACATATCATAACTCATAACGGGAACAGAAATGAACACTAACAACAATACTGATAACAACAATAACAGCTATTGTTGATTATTACCGTTACTATTCATAACAATATCAACAGTAAAATATACGTGATGATGATCATAATCGGCATAGCCAACATCATTGTCAGCATCATTTATCTTTAGCAGCAGTAGTCTGAGATGGCTATAGCGCCTAGAATCATATGTACGTTGAGCGAGCATGCAGATAGTGGAAATTCTGCTCCGCTAACCCGCAGCTCCATCACGGAGCTTACCGCTCCTTTAGACTCCTTTGAGCTCGCTTTCAGAGTCGCGCGTCTAAGGGCACACTTTCAGGCTGCTGTACAAGCCTCGATCGGGCACGTCTCGTTTTGAAGGATCCCCCTTGGGTCTCTTCACAGGACCCCGACTACATCCATGCCAGCATCTTGGAGGAATGGCTACCTGAGCAGTGCAGACAAGACCTAGACAAGAGTTTCCACTATGCCCAGGAAAGGTACAGGCGCCGGTGTTGACATAAGCAGGGTGAAATTTATTCTAACTGCTACGAGCATGAACAACATTGACAATATTGCTCACTCAGCCCCAAAATGCCCAGTTCCTCCGGGGCCAACGACTTCTCAAAGAAGGTCTTGAAGAAGTATTGGCCGTACATTGCCGCTGTAAGCGCCATATGCATGGAAAAGAACAGTAGCTCTCGTCGGCACTTGCGCCAAACCTCTAGACGGAAACGTCTGCTTCGCTTGGGTCGGTTGTCTGAAGACACTGCTTTGTCTATTTTTGTGATATGTTTATGTGTCAAATGCAGGCGTGATATGTTTACATACATAATTAATGTATATGTCTTGAATATTATGTTCCAAGAGCTCTAGACTCAGGAGAATTGAGTTTGGGGAAATTTCAGGACTCAAGCCTTGGGGACTACGCGGGAGCGGTGCTGTTAGTAACTCAGGCTTGCGCATGACCACATCCCGGAATCAAAGAGGTAGGATTGTTTAAGATACCTCGGTGTGGGATTTGCACATGCGCTCCCGATCATCCCTAAACCCTAAAACCTAAAACTTTCCCAAACCCTGAACCTCGGTTTTGAGATTTTTTGGATTAAGTCCGTATCTCCGAAGTCAGTGGGTACTCGGATGGGTCAAGTGCTCATCCTGCAGCTTTCATATTTGGGGATTTCAGAAAATTAGGGGTCTTTCTTAACGCCCCTCAAAAAGGGAGCTACCTTGTGGATCAATTTTCAAGTTCCCTATTCTCCGACACTCCCGTTTGTACCAACCTCGCCAAGTCAAGTAGAAAGCTTCCGTCTTCCCAAGTCTTCCTAGAAGCAGCGAGGAAAAGGGCATCCCACCCTCTGCAATCAGAACCCCCCCCCAAGCGCACCCTAAACCCTACCTTAAACTCTAAGCGCTAAGCCCGAAAAACTGCACAGCCCATTAAAAACCCTAAACCAAAACGGTAAACCCTACATAAAACACCAAAAAAACCCAACCCTGCCTCGATGACCGGAATGCCGTGCCAACGCGTCAGGCGGAAGAGCGCTCGAGCTATGCAGCCGACCTCCAGATGTGACTTGTCTTGTTTTAGAATTTAATATTTGTGATAACGGTGATATACCAACCATAACTAGTAACTAATGATGTTAGTAATGATGGTTATTAAGAAAATCAACAAGAACAAAAATCATATCAAGTACAATAGCCACAAGAACAATACATAGGAATAGACAATAATAACACCACTAGCAACAATAACAAAACAACAACAGCAACAGCAACAGCAACAGCAACAGCAACAACAACAACAACAACAGCAACAACAACAACGACAACCACGATGACGACGACGACGACAACAACGACGACGACAACGACAACGACAACGACGACGAGGACGACGACGACAACAATAACAATAACAATAACAATAACAAGAACAAGACCAAGAACAACAACAACAACAACATCTACAGCAACAACAGCAAACAACAGCAAACAACAACAACAACAACAACAACAAAAACAACAACAACAAAAACAACAACAACAACAACAAGAACAACAACAAGAACAACAACAAGAACAACAACAAGAACAAGAACAACAACAACAACAACCAACAACAACCAACAACAACCAACAACAACAACAACAACAAGAACAACAACAAGAACAACAACAAGAACAAGAACAANNAACAACAACAACAACACCAACACTACTAACACTGACAACCAGCTGTAAGAATCACACTACTAAACAGAAGCAGAAGAGGTCCCATAGGAGTTTCGTAGACGTCCCTGCTTCGTTAGAAGAGTGTTTTGGGGGTATGTCACAGTGTACGCGACATTGTTGCGAATTATTCGGATGCCTATGCTGAGGCCGACTCGGTTGGAACAACACTGACAATCTGGCACGAAACCTTAAACACTGGACCCTCGCGTGACAGTAAACCCTAAATCCTTAATCTCAACGACTCAGGCATTGATTCAGCGCAGACCTCATGATCCTGCGATGCGAACTGCAAGGGCAACTAATCTACGGGGTTTAATGCTTAGAACAGGGTTTTGGGCTCCTTTGTTTATAGTAAGCAAGGAACCCTAAGAAATAGTATTGGCAGTGATTTAGGCTTCTATTATGAATCATTCAAGCGCTTAGTACGGCCCCTCAGGGAAGTGTCTTGATGGCTCAGTCTGCCTGGCCCTCGGTGCTGAAGACGATGAGGTCAAAGATCAGCCGCACTGCCATCTGCAGGACGAGAGACACCAGAGACCAAAGTACCCAGCCGACAGGAAGGTCAAGATTGATCACCTGGACCAGGACCTGTCTTCAGGCTGGGACTTGCTGTGTGGGGTTTTGGGGGCTAAGCGGCGTTCAGGAGATGATAACAAGCCCAAAGACTTAAAGAGCATGGTCTCTCATATGATGCTTCGGTCATTCTCCTAGGCATCTTCACTTATGAAACCCTGTTCTAAGCCTGTTCTGCATGTTGACCCTAGCTCAAGCAAGTTCCTACAGAAAGACAGAAAGGAAGCATGTGCCAAAACAGACCAGGCACCGCAAAGCCCGAAAGGCACACGATGGCCAGGTGTTCGCTCATGTAGTGCCTAACATGGGGTACTAAATACTTAAAAAAAAGTTTTGGGGGACATCTTCTACTATAACCAGAATATAGGGACTACCGAAGCTAAAGGTCCTAACTGCACCCCAAACCATCTTGAACCCGACGCTCCCCAGAGCCCTAAACCTAAGCTAAGCCTTAACCTAAGACCCTCCCGAAAGCCTAAAACTGCAATCCAAAGATGCAGCCCGTATCCCTAGGCCCCTGTCCTATAAGCCCTATAAGCTAAACCCTAAACCCTCCCAAAACCATTTCTGACGTGCCATCCAAAGATGCAGGAGGAGGGCATCTGCCCTCAACCTACGTCGGCCCGGATGCTCGAAAAGCTTATAGTCCGAAGCACCACCTGAGCTGTTTTTGGGGGTCTAAGTGGGATTAAGGCTTTAAGTAGAAGTAAGGACTTACAATAGGATTAATTACGGCCTTCCAATAGGATTAATGCTTTAGGATGGAGGATGAGAGTTCCGAAGTTTGCGAGATGAGATTAAGTCCATGTGGACTAAGATGATACATGCAGTAGTCCTGGCTGGGAAGACGACCACAATCGAACAGGAACCAGCGACCCTCCAACGGTGGAATATGATTCTGGACTAGTCGCAGGTGATGCAGGAGTAAACGATCCCATCCCGCAAGTCCACGGAGATCTGCGCAACGCTGTCCCCGACACCTGAGGAAGAAAGGGGTCTAAGGTTTGTAGGGGTGATATACAGTAGCGGGATTATTCGAAAGAAGACTCTACAATAGGAAGCCCAGCCCTTGTTGTTCCTATCTTGTTGCCATGTATTTTCGCCACTGCCCACCTAGCACCAGGCTCGAAAGAATAATCAAGCGAAGGTCTTGCACCCCGCAGAGCAGTATCCGTCGAGCGAAGCTCTCCAAGATCATGGAGAAGCAGAGCAGCCGCGCGACGCGACCAGGATGCCGGTTCGGACCCATGATCACTAAACAGGCTTGCCGTGAGCAGAACTGGGAGAAAAAGAAGGAGGATGGAACCACGACGCCAACCACGAAGCCCTTATGTAAAAAGGAGCAGTCAGAGGAAACATATCTCGGAAACACCAGCATAAAAATCGCGTTTGCCGTTGCCACTGGCGGGACGAGGGCAAAGATGAAGGCGAAGGACATGGCCACGGCCTCCCTGCGCGATGCTCCTGCCTTCGCGCTGAAGGCAATTGCATTCAATGCAATGGAGCTGAACCAAAGCACGTTCCTTGGCAGCGGAAACTCCGCAATGTTCTGGAGGCTTGATGTAACTTCCATGTGCGAGTTAGAGTCAGAATTCTGTGATGTCCTTTACTCAGTCACAGGCTACATTGACTGTGACCTGAGAGACATCTCATGACTCGTCCAAAGCACATTATTCTCGCAGCCGTGCACAAGACACCTTCTGCCGATCCCAGACCATGATATCCGGAACCCGGTGCTGCCAAGAGAATTGACGGGTTCAGGGGTCTAGGCTTCAATTAGGGGTTTAGGTCTAGGGTTCAGATGTCGGGGTTCAGGGGGCTTGGGGTCACTTCAGGATGATTTAGGACGAGGTGAAACATCTGATGTAGCCCGCAGCATTGACATGAGGAAGCGCTGAGATTCGTGCCTTTGAACGACTCTGGTGATTCAAGCCAGGCCCCGCCCCAAAATCCAAAGCAAAATCCTATCCAGCTGCGGGAAAATCTCAAAGGCAGGTGCACGATCGGATTCTTGGGATCATAGATGCCCAGAACCTGCGCGTGTCTGCGGCCCCGGCCCTGTGCCATCTGACCACTACCGGGTCTGTAGGGTCTAGGGTTTCGGGTTTACAAACGACTTAGGCAAACTTCAGATCCTTACCTCCTCATCTCTGAACTCCGCTCATTCGCCTCAACCTAAAACTCAAAGCCACTCCAAAACCAAGGCAGCAGCGAGCTCCTTAAACCTTCAGCCCAAGATTGCAGCAGCCTTGAGCACCACTAGGTAGACCATGGGCATGCTCGCCATGACGGCGTTCCAGCAAAGCGCCCGGCGATCCGAAATGCTCTTGGGCTGCAGGGACCACATCAACAGCTCCTTTCAGGAGATGAGGATTTAGGGTCTAGGTTTAGGGTTTATAGGAAGTGATGACAAGTGAGGCTACGAGTGCTGATCAAGGTACCTATCACATTTGTACTTATAGGTTTAGGGGGCCGGAGCCTTCAAACCGTAAGACACAAGATGTAGGAACGATATGACTGTGTGGCAATGCAACAAACTAGTCCTAGTCGTCGTCGTCGTCGTGGT
>CAJNJA010039154.1:11351-28247 GCA_905231915.1 Symbiodinium necroappetens | reverse complement strand
TAGGGTAAAAGGATTTAGGGGTTTGGGGGTTTAGGGTTTAGGGTATAGGGTTTAGGGGTTTAGGGGTTTAGGGTTTACGGTTTAGGGTTTAGGGGTTTAGGGTTTAGGGTATAGGGTTTAGGAATTAGGGTTTAGGGTTTGGGCTTGCATTTGCCGAACTCCCACGACAAGAGCCAAACAAGTCATGCATCAAGGGCCAAACCACACTTGGGCTCTTAAATGGGACTCGGTGCCATTTGACAGTCCTTAAGACTTAAGAACCACGGACATGCATCAACTCTGCGAGAGGTTGCACAAGTTTGTTCTACATTCCAAAAGCACATAGCACCAAGCAAAGGCTCCTGCTTCCAGCCTAGAAGGCGCGCGTGCTCCTGGCGCACGTCAGCCAGTGATCTGCTCAGCACTGAGCAGGCCTGTGAGGACATCAGGGATGGGCTGACGGTGTTCGGATCCTCTACGAACATGCATGTATCTCCAACAAGCCATGCATTGCCCGAGCGTGTGCGGTCGCCCTGCGACTACCAGCGGTTTCAGCTTCCGACTTAGGTTTGCAAGTTCACTGTTTCGTTTGCTTTGAGATCTGTTCAGTTTCCTGGCCTGTGTACCTGTGGCCCGGTCTCAAGAGTGATATCCGAAGGCACAAGGAGAATCAGGCGTCAAGACATGCATGCCCCTGATTAATATAGAGGCCTTACTTACTAGTTAGAAGAGTATTTTGGGGTTTATTCTGATACATTTAATCATGAGAAACCCTAGCCAATAGTGTAAGCTATATTCGCGAGAGAGTAGCCCACCGCTCTGCCTGCTGCCCGTCGACGGCTGCTAGGGCGGTAGACTCTTTGCCTCATAGGGACAGGGCCGGACGACAGTGCCGAGAGGGAACACATGGGAAACAGGGGTTTCATGTTTTTGTGAATATGTATATGTATATGTAGTTACATTTGTATATGTTTATGCATGTCTGTATGCATACGTGTATGTGTCTGTGTCTGTGTATGTATGTATGTGTGTGTGTATGTATATATGTACGGATAAATATAAATGTACCTATAACTATAAACATACATGTGATACAAATGTGAAAATAGCTATTGATATAATAAAAACGATATACTTGTATGTGTATATATATATATATGTATACATACACTTACATATACGTGTATAAATATAAATATGGATGTACATATATATATATATACATATATATATATACATACATACACATGCATCGGGATAGAGAGTCTAGGGTTTCAGGCCAACCTGTGATGTCGGCGAGCTTGAGGGCCAATTTGAAGGTTCGTTTGTGCGAGTACTACATAAACTAAAGATTGCGGAGGATGGAGTTAACTCAGAATTAAATGGGAGTTTCTGTAAATAAGGGGTACCTTAATTTGGGGTCCTTATAATAAGGATCCTACTATTTAGGGTACTATATTCGGGTCCCCTATTTTCGGAAACAACCAAATACACCGACACTGTCCGCATTCCTGACAGCGACTTACATGCACGTCGCTTGAGCCCCAGACGCGCCAGCAACCGTGCGAGCTGCTTCTCTTCAGCTTGGAGTGCACTTTGGCACATCTGCACCTGGCATCCGGCAACATGGCCAAGCTGCATTAAAGCACCCTGCTCTGGACTCTGCACCCTAGACACAAAACCCTAAATTCCAAAACATACCCAGACCCCCAAAGCACACATATCCGACTTCTAGCTTATAAGGCTGAGGGCAACAGTATGCAGCAGGCCCAGCGGTGCATACAAGAAGGCTTCTCCCCGCAGGCAAAGCTCTAAGCAAACCCTAAACTTTAGGGTGTAGGGTGTCGAGTTTATATTTGCACTATGGAGGGCTGTTCTGGACAAGGAACGGGAATCTCTGAAAGAAAGGTATTTTGATACATCAGCATCTATCATAAAAAAGGCCTCCAAACGGGAGTTCGGTACAGCAAGGATCCCAAAGAAGCCTGGATAGAGTTCTCTACCCTATAGGAACCATCGGAAAACCTGAAAAGATGTCTGTATAGTATCACTTAAGGAGACATTGTCTCAGAAGGACCATCGCTGCCAACAACTTGACAAGATCAAACAAAACCAAATCCATAAATCCAAACCCTACACCAGGATAAGCTGTGTAAGCCCTACTACAAAGTTACTACAAGAGGCTTAGAAACCCTAAGCCCTGATCCCTACAGAACCGTATCGACAAAGCATAGCTATGCCTAAGCCCTAAACCCTAAACCCTAAACCCTAAAATCCTAAACCCTACACCCTAAACCCTAAACCGGAATCCTAAACCCTAAAGGGGACGTAGGAGTACAGCCGGGGGCCCGCCTCTGTCTTCCATCGGCTATGGGCCTCCGCGTGAGCTTGCTGAGCTCTTTGTGCCTGCTTAGACGGTTTAGGGCTTTAGGGTTTAGGGTTTTAGGGTTTAGGGTTTTAGGGTTTAGGGTTTTAGGGTTTAGGGTTTTAGGGTGTAGGGTTTTAGGGTTTAGGGTTTAGGGCTTTCGGCGCGGTCGAGGGTCTACTTGGAGGATCAAGGCACTTCATTTATAAATGACGTAACTATAACTGTAATTACTTCTAACTTCAATTAGGGTGCCGGTAACCTTACGTGCCAAGCCGCAGGATCCTCCAAGTAAGGCTACTGTAAGTGGGGCAGGGGTTAGTGTTAGTAAAAAGCATAACGGGCTGCGCGCTTTGGGTGCGTATGACGGTTTAGGGTCTAGAGTTAGCCCTAAGTAGCGCTTTAGGGCTTGGCGTTCCTGGAAAGGGACTTTGTTTGCATAAGGGCTTGGTGTTCATGGTTTCTATAAGGGCTCCGGGTTTAGGCTACAAGAAGGGTGTAGGGCTTCGGGGTTCAGAGCTTCATGGGCCATGGGGCTTACGGGGTTTAGGGCTTCGGGGTTCGAGGGTTAAAACGTGCACCATGCACCGCACAAAAACCACAAAAGCCGCCGCAAACCCGAACCCTGCTATCGCCCCGGCCCAGTATCCGAATTAAGGAGTTTTGCTAAGAGGAAGGTCTTGGGGAAGGCTTGGGATGGATGAACCTCCGTTCACACACACACACACCAATTTCTCAGGCTCCTCCGAGACGCGATCCTAAATGGGCTTACAAAGAAAATCAGGGATTATAGACCCTATATCTTCAAAGTAGGATCCCAAATGGAGGGACCCCAAACCCTAGACTCCTAGACCCCAAAACCCCATAAGCTTTACGACATCCCACATCCTTCCCACGATCCTCCAAGTCCGCCTCGCGTCGCCGCTTGGCTACCTGGGGCAGTTCCTGGCACGGCTTGAAGGCTGAACTATAGGATTTAGGGTTTCGGGTTTGGGGGGGTTGAGGGTGTAGCGGATTTACGCTTTAGGCTTTCTGGTCTCTTGGTTTCTGACTGAGCGTGATCCTTGATCCCAATCTGCTAGGCCCTTTCTGTCCTATCTTAGACCCTTCTAGAAGTTGACAAAAATTAAAATGACAAGAAAACCAAACATGATTGCCAAGCCCCTAAACCCCAAACCCTAACCCCGAATAGGTGTTTCCAGGTCCCTAAACCCTAAACCGCCAAAGTGCCTTTGCTTAAGATGGGCGTTCTACTTCTGCCAGGATCGGGCCTCTTAGAAGCTTCCCGAGTGGCGCTACCTCAGACTCTAAAATCAAACCTCCGGTAGTTAGGTCTTTGATCCCTAAGGGTGGAAGTACCGGCGGGGCATCTCTGTAGTAGAATATCTATCTGTTTATCTATTTCATCATCCATCCATCCATGTGTATATGTATGCATGTAGGCACGTACTAGGTACGTACGTACGTATGTATGTATGTATGTATGTATGCATGTATGTATGTATACATGTATACCTATGTCACATGGGCCTTGCTGAGCATTTTGTTTTGTATGGGACCTTGAATGCCCAAAGCTACACTGCGCAGGCACTACCGTCATGAAACCCGCGGAAAATCTGAGAAAAAATCCGTTGTGAGCCCTTGAAACCAAAAATGCACATCGCATTCTCAATATTCCTTTGGAGTTCTTATTTCAACAAAAAGCAGGTACTAATTCCAAAGAGCACTCAAGAGCCATAAGACCGGCGAGTTGGGCCTTCGCTGATGTCTCCTGCAACTCCGCTTGCAGCTTCCCAGCTGCCTGGCCGACTGAAGGGTTACCGAAACTTGTCGACTGGCCCCCTTTTAAGGAACTATCTTGGGGGTTCCTTACTATAATTATCGTATATTGGGCACTATTTTGGGGGTTCCTTACTATAATCATACAGTATATTGGGCCCCAAAACCCGATTCTGATTATGAAGGCCCCTATATTACAGAGATGTTTGGGTTGAGGCTCGACGGAAAAGTTAAGATTCTGATAACCAGCACCCCCGCTGTCTGAAAGTCCCCCTGCTTTCTGAACCTCCCATGGTTGGAGTTCGAGTAAAGACATTTGCCACAGTTCTCTCTCCCACATTCTGCATGAAAGCCCCAGAGCTCACTGAAGGTATCTGTAACCCTTATAAACCCGGGAACCCTAAACCCCAAACCCCGAACCCTCACGGAAGGTATCTGTAACCCTCATAAACCCGGGAACCCTAAACCCCAAATCCCCAAACCCTCACGGAAGGCACCTCCTGAAGCGCAAGGCGCTTCGTGGAGAGCTCGGCAAGAGCCTCGAAGTTCCCGGGTGTCTACCCATAGGCCCCTAAGTAGCTCCTTTTTGTGGCTTATATTTAGAATCCTATCCCAAGAAAGGAACTACTTAGGGGCCTATATGGGTAATCTAAGTATAGGGGCCAAAGTAGTTACCAATACAATTCGGGGGCGCTGCAGAAGAAGAATATTAACTCATAAAACCCGGAGGGGCCGCAAGAATCAGGAGGGGAGCGGGGGCTTACAGAAAGGTTTAGGGTTGAGGGTATATGATACTGTACTTATACCTTAAGCTATCATAACCGACGTTTATGTAGGTTCTTATTATAAACCCTAACAGGGGATTTATAGGGACCTACACAAAATAGGCTTTGGTAGGTTAAGGTGGGGTGTTTGAGAATATGCATACTGAAAGGACGATAGTTATAGGGATGCTCTTGCTAGATATTCAGACCGCTATATCAGAGGGCTGTCTTGTATGACTTTCAACACCCTGCAAAGGAAGGAATATTCCTTAAACTATGTAGGCATTCAGGGCTTTACAGTTTAGGGTTTAGGGCTTTAGGGCTTCGGGCTCAGGGATTTCTCGTGTTTCGGGCTCAGGGTTTTTAAGGTTTCGAATCTCGAGCGTGATTGTTTCTTTTGGGGCTTAGAGCTTTGGAGTTTATGCTTCTTGGCTTGCCCAACTCTCCGAGACCTGCATCTGTGGACGAGCCCTCTACATAGAAACCCTGGTTTGGGGAGGAAGGGAATAGGTTCAGGAATTGGACTTCGCTGCATGAAGCTTTCAGGTGATGCAGGGTCTCCTTCCGGCTTTGCTTCTGTCGGTGACTGAGTAGGATACACGAGAGTGGGCTGTAGTCGTCGCCAAACTCCAAGCGCTTTGAACGCCGAGCCCTAAACCCTAAAGCCGAAACTCTCAACTCCTGAACTCTAAAGCCCTGAAGACCCTGAAATCTAAACCCCTAACCGTATCCTAAACTGCACACAAGACTCGAAATCCTACGAACCCTAACTCCTAAACATTCATTAACTTATACCCCAAACCCTAAACCCCAAACTCGAAACCCTAAGACTTAAATCCCAAACCCTAAACCCTAAACCCCAAGCCCTAAACCCTAAACCCAACACACTAAACCCTAAACCCTAAACCCCAAACCCGAAATCCAAAACCCTAAATCCCAAACCCTAAACCCCAAACCCGAAACCCTAAACCCCAAACCCCCAAACCCCAAACCCCAAAACCCGAAACCCCTGAATCCCCAAATGGCCCTGCGCCTGCAGAGTCGCCTCCTCCCGGCTCTTCAGCGCCTCCAATCGCTCGGCACGCCCGGAGCCTTCCTCCCGCAACGCCTTGGGAGTTTAGAGTGTAGGGTTTTGGGTTTTTAGGATTTTTAGGGCTTTAGGGTTTAGGATTTAGGATTTAGGGTGTAGGGTTTAGGGTTTTGGATTTAGGGTGTAGGGTTTAGGATTTAGGGTTTAGGGTTGACACCAGGGGGTTCATAGTAGGATTGGGGTTTAGGGCTATAGGGCTTTACGCTAAAACAGGGTATTACGGCTTCATGGGTTGGTAATGTGGTTTAGGGCTTAGGGTTTGTCATAGAGTTTAGGCTGCATTGTTTATAATGGGGTTCGGGGCTCAGGCTTTCTAACAGACGTCGGTTTAGGGCTAGTACTAGGGCTACTATAGGGCTTAGGGCTTGCATATGGTTTAGGGCTTAGAAGCTCAGGGAGAACTTGGAAGCTCAGAGGCACGCAGGGGGTCACTTTTTCACCTCTCAGAAGAGGGTCATGAGGCTTAATTCTTTGGGCTTTGCGGTTTCAGGGTCTTGTCTCTGTCATCCGGTTTAGGTGGTAATTAGTCTCCATGGCTTCGGGATCGGCTGAAAGGGTCGAGGGATTCGGTCGTCCAGGTGTAGGGTGCAGGGTTGATAAGAGCATGGACTTTTTTCTGCGTGTGTAGGATGCCGGACATTTAGCACTTGGGGGTTTCAGTGCTTACAGTTTCGGGTAAAGTTTATGGCCACCTGAGCAGACTTAAGATCAGCATAATTAAGGGTTTAGGGTTTAGGGTTCAGGGTTCAGGGTTTAGGGTTCAGGGTTTTGGGTTTAGGGGTTTGAGGGTCACGCGCAACAAGAGATGTGAGGGTGAGGGCAAAAATCGAAGAACAGGACTAGCTGTCGTGGCTCCCATATTGGCTTTGAAGGGCTATGGGGACTGGAACCCCTAGAGGTCGAGAGAAGGAGAGCCCCAAAGCACTAAACTCCGAAACCCCTGACAACCCCAAACCTCGAAGAAACTGAGCCCTGAACTGGGAACTCATGCAACCCCTCAACAACACAAGCTTAAAGAACAAGAGGCCACGAACAACAACCATAATCCTAAACATGGTAATTAAATTATGAACAGCATGCAAGCACAAGTCAATGAACACATGATCAGTAATGATGAAACATCAGTAATGATGAAGAGTCAAAAGACAAAAGCCGAACGACAGAATACACAGACAAACTAAACCTCAACCCCGGAACCTCGACAAAACCCTAAACCCTAAACCTCAACCCGGAACCCTAACAAACACAACGTTGCGCCTCGAGCTCCTTCAGCGGTCCGGCCATCTCTTGGACCTGCGGGCGATGTGGTCGGGTTTGGGGCCTGCAGGCTTTGTAGTAAACTCCGGGTATGGCATAAAGGACTGCAAACCTGTAGGGACATGAAGGGCATGGTATTGCCAATTCTTCCGGGCTATGTCGTAATTAGCAGGCTACTGGACTGCGGCCACTACAAGAGGTGGAGGGTGAGTTTTCAACTTGATGTTGGTTGCTCTAGGGTTTTAGGCTTGAGGGTTAAAGGCCTTGTTTGGGATTTTCTGAATGGTAGGATTTCGCTAACATGCTAGCTGCTAGGTTTTAGCGCTTCAGGTTTGGGGGTGCAACGGATCTTCGGTGAAGCTACCGACCGTGTTGTTTTAGCTTTCGGCTCTAGTGCTACGGCTACGACTGTTACTACCATTTCTGCCGACGATTGCCATGATTTACAGCTTGAAAAGTACTACAGACCAATCCCTTCAGAAACCGAAAACACTACCACAACCACTGCTGCTACTGCTACTGCTACTGCTGCTACTACTACTACTACTACTACTAACACTACTACTACTACTACTGCTGCTACTACTGCTACTACTTATTAAATATTACTTACTACTTATCACTTACTACTTATTGCATATTCTTTATTACTTATTACTGACTACTTTTTACTTTTCTTTATTACTTACTACTTACTACTAGATTCTTTATTACTTATGACGTACTACTTCAGCAGAATTTCTCAACCTCTGCTACGCCGCCTCCTCCTCGACCAGCCGACTCTGCTTCTCCAAGGCTTCCGCGTCCGCTTGCAAGGTGCTCACCGCGGCCTCTTTTGGGAATTGGGGCTTCGTGAAGGGCGTAGGGTTTAGGGGTTTAGGGTTTAGCGGTTTAGGGGTTTAGGGTTTAGGGGTTTAGGGTTTAGGGTTTGGGGGTTTAGGAGTTTAGGGTTTGCTAAGCCTTTAGTGATGCTTCAGGATGCTGGGAGACATCGTCTGAACCCTAAACCCTAAGCCCTGTTGGTCAAGACCACTGCTTGTTCAGGATCGTGACGGCTTAGACTCCGGGGTGAGCATTTCGACAGTTAAGGGCAAGGATTCAGGCCGTACGAACGGTGATTGGGTCTCACATGTCTCTGGCTTAGGGCAGTGGAGCTGTGGGGGCTGTGTTGACGGCTGCAAACGGTTCCATCCGACCTTTCTAAAGGTCGACAAAATTGTAATCCTGGAGCTGCACATTCCAAACTGAGAACCCCGCTCCCAACTGTGACAGCCGCTGCCTATTTCCTGGCTGACAAAGTTAAATCGCACGGCTGACCCCCTTTCTACTGGTTTCTCCAATAGCATTATAGGATCGTTACAAAGAAAGGGTACTAGGGAACCTTAGGGAATGCAAGGTACTTAGGATGAATTGCAGGGCTTACTGGCTTATATTATTTACCCCCCCCCTTGGATCACGCTCCCTTGAGGATCCAGAGCAGTACACACCTCAACAATAAACCCATGCACGCGCCACTGCTTCGCCAGGTTTCTGAAAAACCGAACCCTGAAACCCATTCTCTCACAAGACCTTGACTAAACCGATACAGGAAAGGCAGTAGAATATCTTGAGGCATTCGCCACCCAGGAGCTTGAAGTAAACAGGCCTCAAGAAAAAACGAGCATGGGTTTTGGAGTAAGCCTGTTTGGAAGAAGTTGAAACGCAACACAAAACCCGAAACCTCGACCAACAAAAAGCTAAACACAAGGCTGCATATAGCTCCTGTAGAAACCTCTGAATCTTCCCGACTTACCAAACCCTAAGCCCCAAACCCTGAAACGCTATGTACCATAAGACCCATGCAATACTTAAAGCCGGAAAGCCCTAAGCCCTCAAAACCCTCTAAGCCCTGAAAACCCTGTGCAAAAATCCTCGGGTCAAAGCGCGGCCTCTGCCTCGCGCAACCGAAGGGCAGCGTCGTGCGCTTCTCTCGCGAGTGCGAGCTGTGAGGTGATCAGAACCTTCCGAGAATGTGCTTCGAGGGGCTTAATATACCACAATCTGTTACATCATACACCATTGCATGGGCCTTAATCAATTAACTGGCAATCGTTCCGGCTTCGAAGTTAAACCCCTGGCAAGCAGGCACCCCCATCTTTGATAAAGAGTGCTGATCAATCACGACCTTCATAATCATAGATGCCCTTGACTTCAGGCTGGGGCGTCCAGCTCTCTTGGGAGTCTACAGAGTGCGCAGGCTAGGTTTCGACACCGGTACGAACCTGGAAAGATTCGAGAAGGATATGTTCGATTAAGAATGGTTTATGGAGTTGAGCTTTGATCTTCGAGGCAAACCCTAAACTCTAAACTCTATGCAACTCCTGCATCGGGGATGCTTCGGGTCTGGAGACCTTCCGGACAAGAGCTGGACGCAACAAGTGCTGAAGGGTTCACGGACGCAAGTGCTGTGAAAAAGCGCCTGTGTGAACTGTATGGCTTCCCAGTGTCTGCAACGACTGGTGCATGGAGGCAGGCTCTTAGCTGATGAAGCTAAGCTGGATGGAGCCATGGATTTGCAGTTGGTGCTACGGACCATCTCCTTCTTGCCTCGACATATCAAAGCTGTAGCTGCAAGAGATTTGGCGGATGCTGCTTACAGGAATCATGCTCACATTGTCCGATGCTTGCTGGAAGCTGCTGACAAAGATTGGTGTGACTATTTTCGCAGGACAGCCCTCATGCTCGCATCCGGGGGTGGTCACTCGGAGGTTGCATGTTTGCTGGCTCCCAGCTGACACGGAGTCAAAGACCACTCTCACATGACGGCGTTAATGCTCGCAGCTGACTGTGGTCACTCGGAGGTAGCACGTTTGCTGATAGCAGCTGGTGCTGGCATGGATTTCATTGACCGGTCCGACATGACGGCCCTGAATCTGGCATCTACTAGTCTAAGAGTGGTCACTTGGAGGTTGCGCGTCTGCTGGTGGAAGCTGGTGCTGATAAAGATTGCCGTGACAATTCCAGCAGGACAGCCCTAATGCTCACATCTGACAGCGGTTACTTGGAGGTTGCACATTTGCGGGTGGGAGCTGGCGTGACAGGGATTGCAGAGACGGGTCTGGCATGATGGCCTTGACGTTTGCATCTGAGATTGGTCGCTTGGAGGTAGCACGTTTGCTGGTGGAGGCTGATGCTTAGAAGGATTGCCGGGGCTATCACGGCAAAACAGCCCCGAGGCCGGGGCTTTGAGAGGTTGCACGTGTGCTGGTGGAAGCTGGTGCTGATACAAATTGCTGAGCAGACACTTTAGAAAAGAAAGATTGTCGGCAACGTGGCAAAGCAGCTCATGGCGGCTTCTAAGAGTGGCTGGCTTTCTTGAAGTGTTCGGGCTTCGCTCGTTTTGGTGCTGGCGGAAACTGGAGCTGAAAACGGATTGTACAGAGTCCGGCATGCAAGCGGTACTGCTTACCTCTCGAACAGCTCTCTTGGAGGTTCCTACAGCTGGCATCTGAGCTTTACCCCCTTTCAGGTAGTGCGGAGGTGGGACTTTGGGAAGGAACAGGGCTTCAGCTTGCGCTCCAACCTTTCTGACGACGTGCACTTTTTCAGTTGAACGGTTTCGGGTTTGAGGCGGGGTTTGGGGCTTAGAGGTCTAAGCTCTGGCACTCTTGGGGTTTGGGGCTTTAGGGGTTTTGCTTTAGGTTAGGTCTAGAGTTAGTTGAAGGACTTGCATCACCGCTGCACACTAGTGTGCCACACACTTCAGCGCGAACCTTCCTGGGCAACTCAGCGAGCACGTAGAACCGATGACATCAAAGAACCTAAACCCTAGGGTTTAGGGTTCTACATCCTACAGGTTTTAGGATTTGTAACCTTGAACCTTATAGGTTTAACCTTATAAACCATATATATATATATGTATATATATATATCCTGAGCCCTAAACAACCCCAAACCCAAAGCCCGAATGCCTCGCTGCCCTCCAGCGGAGCAGCGGTTGAGACATCAGCCTCGCAGGGCTAGGCCATGACGCACCTAACATAGGCGGCCTTAAAACTTAGAAATATTAGGAATTACTATGGAGCCTATGGGTATAGGCAGAACACAGGCTGCCGCACTGCTTCAGCAGCGATTTTTCTGCATGTAGAAACGTAAATCCAAGCTCTAGTCCGTGACCGTAGCCTTTGTCTCTGAAGCCGATGCCGTATGGTTGGGCTGACAGACCTGCATTGTTGCCTCTGACTTGACATCGTTCCTTTTTTCAGACTTTTGAATACTTTGTCAGACTTCTGAATACATCGCAAGAATGTTCGAGCCATGCAAGGCAGTGCTTTGAACACCACGCCTTTGAAAAGAAGCCTCTGGTGGATGGCCAACATCAAAGCGGAACCGGATCCGGAAAATCCACCTCTTGTGAAGAGCGGTGTTCTTTCCTGCTTCGCAGTTTTCTTCTTTAACAGACCTATGTCTTTTGATGCACTGTATGAGCACCAAGTGCAGGCTGTTTCCTGCTACTAAACCCTAAACCTTAAGTTGTTCGGAGCGCCGCAACCGAAAGGGCAACGTGGGCCTCGCCCTTCTCCAGCCGATCTTCTGGCCAAGGCGCGTCCCCCTCCTACCGTGGGGCTGAGGGTCTAGGTGGTTTAGTGTTCGGTTTAGGGTTTAGGGTTTAGGGGCTTAGGGTTTAGTGTTTAGGGTTTAGGGCTTATAATCAACTTATCGTATTGAAACGTAAAGCAGGATTCTTGAAGGTTTATGGCTTGGGGAACTCTAGTCTTTCTTAAGGCTTGGGATGTGCTACGGTTTGAGGCTTGCTTCAGGACAAGCACCGCTATGAGTTTATTTTTTAAAGATTTAGTAGGGAAGCCAAATAAGCATCATCTTGTTGCGATACGCAATGTAGAATATGCGCCAAAGCTCCCTCTGAGGTAACTGATTGCTGAGTTGTATGCGTCGGAATCCAAGTCTTTTGGAACCACATTTGGCCTTTGGACATCCTAAACCCTAAACCCTAAATCAGGATCTTCGGATGACTGTTCAGAGCTTAAAGCCTCAAGGTCTCAATGTAGCTTACAATGCAACTTGAAGGCCCCCCAAGCCCTACGCGTTAAAGTCATAAATCAGCACCCGAAAAGGCCCGAGAAGGGCTTTTACATGTCGAGACCTACAGAATTTACCGGTGTCCTTGGGATTCGGGGCTTAGGGTTTAGGTTCGATGGGACAGGGCGCCGAAGGTGTAAGGCTGCCCGCATTGGAATCATTATCGCTCTAACGCCGAAAACCCGAATCAGTAAACCTGCGATGGACCCATAATTACAGAATTCCAGTAGACCCCGCATGGGAATCCTCTAGAGACCGAAACCCACATTGTGCTTTTGCGGTTTTGTTGCCACTCCCTCCAAACCCTTTTTAAACCCCTCAACCCCCAAAGCCCTAAGCCGCTAAGCCCCAAAACCTCAAAACCCTAAGCCCCTAAACCTCAAAACCCTAAGCCCCTACACCTCAAAACCCCAAGCCCTAAGCCCCTAAGCCCCTAAGCTTGAATCCCTCAGCGAGCTCCTTCTTTGGGCTTGGCCCAGAGCCAAAAGCGAGAGTTGTAGAGACTCGGGACCTGCGTGGAAGTTCAGATCTTCCCCTTTTGGGGGGGGAGGGGGTCCCCTTGAAGGGTTCCTTCACGGGATCCTTTCAGGGGTCCCTTTCAGGGGTTTAGGGTTTAGGGTTTAAGTTCCCCTGCCCAGAGACTCCAAAACCCCTTAAGTAAGGAATATTATAAAATAAAATTGGAACCTGAATAAGATTTAGGGTATATTCCTTAATTAAGGGGTTTTGGAGTCTCTGGGTGAAGGGTTCCTTTCGGGGGTCCCTTTAGGGGTCCCTTTGAGGGGTCCCTTTTCAGGTGTTCCTTTTCCCGAAGGGTTCCTTTAGGGGTTCGGTTCGAGGTTCAGGGGGTTTAGGGTTTGGGTTTAGGGTTTAGGGTTTAGGGTTTAGAGTTTAGGGTTTAGGGTTTGGGGTTTGGTTCGGGTTTAGAGAGTGATCTCCGAGACCAGCTGCCTATGGGGGACCCCGAACGCCCAAAATTGAAAACCCTCAAGAAACCCTAACCCTAAACCCTAAAAGGCACCAAAAGCCCGCGCTGAGAGCAAGACAGCGCACTCCAAGAACTCTGCAGACTCGCGTTGGCATCCTATCGGCCGGGTTTTACGGACCCTGGAAGGCACGCATAAACTTAAAGATCCCACCTTTATAGCAACGTTGCGGGTGAGATCCGTCTGCTTACCAGTTGATCTGCTCTTTTGGGTTCGTAGGCTTAGGGCTCAGAGCTCTGTGGCAAGGCTTGGCTTTCTGTCCAAAGCCCCGATAGGCTCTGGGCGCGCTTTCGAGGTTTCTCTTTCGCCAGATCCTTGTCTTCATAGTATAGGTACCCTGAATTATAGAACCCTATCGCCTATCGTACCCTAAAAGGGCTCTTTGCTCTCTTCTTTTTCGGGGCCAGGCTTTCCAAGATATCGAAGCCCTACACCCCCAACTCAAGGGGGCTGGGACTTCAATGTTGGGAGAACTGCGCGGAAACCACGGGAGGTTTCCTTTGACAGGGTTTAGGGCTTAGGGTTGAAGGTTTCGGGTTTATGGTTTAAGGTTTAGGGTTTGAAAGTGTAGGGTCTAGGGTTTAAGGTTTAGGGTTTAGGTTGCAAAGAGCGTTTGTGAATTGAAATCCCGAACCCTAAATCCCTACAACCTTGAAGCCCCAATTCCTTTACAGCCGAAAGAAAGCCTTTTCTTGTCATGGAAACAAGAAGAACCCAAAACCCTAGCCCGAAGGTCTGTCCTTAGGATGCGAAGTTCCTGCTGCTGAGAGCTGAACTATTGGGTCGCCAGGCTTGAAGCATTGCAAGCTTAGGGTTTAGGGTGTAGGGATTAGCAATCAGAGTAACACTGAAAGCAAGGACAACACATACCATGAACAATCCGAACGATGGTGCTAACAAGCGAGAAATGACTTGTGTGTTTGGTTAAATCAAGACAAGACTTCTCAACACAGTCATAATAACAGCAGCTATACTCATACAAATAGTCTCCATACATTAATAACAGCAGTAATACTCATACAAATAGTCTTGTTACATTTAGTAACTGACCCCTGGTTCCAAGAAGACAGCGGGTCCTGCGCTTGCGAGATCTGCATCTCGAGCCGCTGCTGCTGCCTCCGGAGATCCGTAGCCTGGACGCAAAGAGCAGGCTTGATTAGGGTTTAGGGTTTAGGGCTTAGGGTTTAGGGTTTAGGGACGAATTAAGAACTTGGGATATGAGTAGTTGAAGGTTTCCTGTCGAGGGTTGAGTGATATGCAGGAGTTTAGAGGCTGTGGGGTTTGAGGAATGAGGCTGAGGGATGTTCGGGGGCTGCGGACGGTTTGCGAACTTGGTTGGAGGAGGTTTGGGGTCAAGGTTGGCTCAGCTCCCCAGGTTTCGGATTTAGAGGTGCTTTGTAAGGTTTCGAGTGGCGGGTTAGGGACGGCTCGAGCCAAGGAGACCAACTGTTTCGAGGCCCGTAAAAGGCAACCCAATATCCTCAGGACTGCGCCCCCGAGTTTCCAAGCTGCAAATTGGGTTTAAGGCATAGAGTGCGGAATTTAGGATTTCGGCCTTGAGGTTTCTGGACGTACTGCACATCTTCTTCAGCTACAGAGATATGCGTTTTATCAACTACCCACTTCCGCCCCGGCCACTGTTGCATGCAACAGGTCTTGAATCCATTGGAGGGGAGAGTTGCAGTGCATGTCAATGTATGTGTAGATACACATACAGGTGAACATATGCACACACTAACATTAGCACATAGGCTCAAGACACGCACACAAAAAACCTACACACATCAATTTGTTACTGTTTCGGATGATTTTGGAGGGTTTAGGCCCGGAGGTTCCACTAATAACCAGCCATTCATCGATACCCCAAGAGAGAGCCACACAGAGATTTAACATGCGAGTTGGTTGTGGTGAGGGGAGGGTCGTTCAACAAAAAGCCTTTCAACAAACATGCAGAGGATCGAGTTCTGATCTAAGAGACACATCCGGGGAGGCTGACCCCAATTTGGTAGGAGAACCCTCAAAATGCGTATGTAACCCTAAGTTTACAAAAGCCCCATGTGAGGCTGCTACTTCCCAGGTTGGACACCCCTGACATCCCAAAGTGTTGGCCATGCCCGCTTTTTTACAGATTGAAATCCAAACTCACAGAGACCCCAGGTCCTGTTTGACAGAATTTTCGTTTCAGCAACACCTCTCGTCTCGAAACCCAGAATACCCGGATCCTACGGCCGGAAGCCTCCTTCAGCAGCGAGAAGATCTCTTTCTGCTGGAAATCCTCCTCCACGGGCTCCGGCACCTGACGGGCTTAAGTCCTATGCGGGATCAAATCTAAGGCTCCTGCACAGACATTGGCATCCCCAGCATGAAAAGCTTGGAACAGAAGTAAAAAAGACAAAGCACCTTCGTTTTCTATACTCCAATCGTATGGCGCTCGGTTTAGTGTGTCGAGGGCCTCAGCATTTACGGACATGAAAGATCGCAAAGCCTTGAACGCCCTCGTCCAGAAAGTGTACTACCTGACACTGCTAAATGGTATCGCCGAAGTGTATCAAACTACTGCAGGCTGCTCACCGACAAAATACGATTACAAAACGTAGCTCCACGCATTCCATGTTCAATACACACCCGATTTCAGAAGCCCAGCCTGCACCGGAGGAATGGCCACTGGCTCACACAGGCGAAAGCCTCGAGCGAACGAACAAACCTCAAGATCAAGTGCATTCATGCCCAACCAACCCCATGGCACCGTCTGTCGCGCGTGATGCTACGCGGTAAGATCAGAGGCTCTGTTGGTCTGCATGGTCGCATGAGACACGCCTGCTCAGCAAGTGCAGACGAGCAATGAATCTGTGCCCACTGTCTTGGCCTGCGGAGTCTGCCTAAGGTCATCTGGTACCCATGCGATATTGGGAGGAGTCATGCACACCGTCGATGTCGTCCGACTACTCCGATGTGACTCGGCTAATTACTTCAGGTAGACATGCATGATGCTCCGCATGGCGTGCGGCACGAAGCCTGAACGTGGCACACTCCTCTCACACTTTGATTCGAATACCAAGGTTCGGGGAACATCCAATCGTTGCCACTGCGGCAGTCTTTCCTGAAGATTGCGTTTGCCGGCAAGAGCAAAGCTGTCCATGCTTAAAGACCAGAGCATCCATGCCCAACCATGATAACGTCCATGTGGCCTGTACATCCAGCAACTTTCCTGAGTCGTTGCCGAAGCCTGTATGACTGAAACAAGCGCATCTGAGCTAATTCAAGCCCCCCAGCAATAACCCTCGTCAACATTACCCACATCCGAAGCCCACAGTTCTGAAGTTGAAAAGCGATCAACGAGAGCAAGACTCGGAGTTCGTCTGTACTTCTTATTGCCGAGGATACAACTGGAGAAAAAACAACAACATACCCCCTTACCAACATTCATAAGGAGATCTGTGCAGATTCATGGAGCACAAGTATAAACCGGAATCCCCCCACCTAACAGACAGGCTGACAGACTGACGGACAGACGCACACACACAGACACACATAGACACACACAGACACACAAAGACGCACACAGACAGACACACACAGACGGACACACAGACAGAC